>PVKP010035253.1:0-23474 GCA_004027715.1 Plecturocebus donacophilus | reverse complement strand
CTTGGGCTTATTGGTCAGTTGGTATACTCTCGCTCAGTGAGTATGACTCCCTTATGTTTCCTCACGGTTGCAGCTGTTTTCCCTCTCAATGCTCTGAATGTGTAGGTTCTTTTCCCCCTTAAGTGCAGGCTGTAGATAGTGACTTGGCACTCCTGGGGTGCCCACTTAAGCTCTCGAGATATCTCAGTGTTTATCTTCCTTCCCCAACTTGGAGGCAGCAGAGGAAGGGACCTTAGTAGTGGTTATGGCCAAGTGTTGTTTGCTTGTCTCCTGGAGGCTCCTCCCCAGAGAGCTGCACGTCAGCAATCACTCAGTGCAATCAGGAGGGAAAGTCTGTGCTGTGGACCCAAGCCAGGGGTTCCTTGTGTGGTGAAAAGCAGTGGGGGATGTGTGGGATTTGTGGGAGATGGACTGGCCTCTTCTTGGGTTAACTACAGCTTTTAAGAGGTATGGATAAGGCACTTAGGGTCTTTGCGCCTTTGTTAGTTTGAGGGTGGCAAGGGTGATTCCACTGTAGAGGCAGTGGCAGAGAGGCTTTCATTTGCCCCTGGAGGCTCTGTTTAGGGAGTTGCTACTGGCTCAATAACTCTGGCAGGGGATGGTTGGAGACCCAGGCCTGGAGGGCCTGCTCGTTGGGGAGTTATGGGAACAGGAACCCACATAACAGTCTGGCCACTCTTCCATAGGGCTGCTGCAGTATCCTGAGGGCCTGCTGCAGTCCCTTGCCACTTTGGATTTTTCAGTACCTGGAGGTATCACCAGGGAGGACTGTGAAACAGCAAAGATGGCAGCTTGCCTTTCCCTCTGGGAGCTTCATCTCAGGGACATACGGGCCCGTTGCCAGCCCAAAGACACATGTAGGAGATGGACAGAGACCCCATTTGGGAGGTCCTGCCCAGTGAGAAGTAACAGGATTGGGAAACTGCTTAAAAAAGCAGCCTGGCCACATTTTGTAGAGCAGCTGTGCTGTGCTAGGGATCCCTTCTGCCCGTGGTCAGCTCAGACTCTAAAACCTGAAGACTGTAGCCGCTAAGGCACCTAAACAGCCAAGATTGTGGCCTGCCCCTCCCACCAGGAGCTCTTTCTCAGGGAGGTGCAATGCTGCTACCAGTGGCTGGCCAGAATTCCCAGCCAGTGGGTCTTATCTTATGAGATGCTATGGAAATAGGGTCTGCAGACTGTTGTTGCTTACGTCCCTGGATTCAGCCTCTTTCCTAGGGATATGTATGGATGTCTAACCTCCCACTTTGCTGGAGGTGCAGCTACTTTTGCCAGAAAGCCCAAGTATCTAAGGTTCCAGAGTCTCTGTGTGTGCATGAGCAACTGTTCTATGAAGACTCCAGGTAGCTCTGTCAGACTGAAGGCCCTGGTGGAATGGGTTCACAAAGAGATCTCTTGACCCAAGGGTTGCAAAGATCTGTAGGAGAATTGTGGTTCCCTGGGGTCATACATTCATTCACTGCTTCCCTGGCATGGGAGGTTCCCCTGGCTCTGTGTTGCTCCTGGGTGGGCCGTCGTGCTGTCTTGCTTTTCTTTGTCTTTCGTGGATCAAGTTGTTTCCTTAATTAGTCCCAATGTAAATACAGAACCATATTTTTTTTATAAAAGGACTTTACTGATTTTCATTAGAAAGGGCCGCTACCTTACTAATTTTTTTTATTATCACAACCATCATTACGCACCAATAGGACATAGCAGGAGTCAGTAAATTTATATCAGATTCACCTTATTTGTGAAAAATGAATACAAGCATCCAAGGCACAGAACTTGCACCCTGAAGCTGGAGAATGTGTGATTCCTTTATGTATGTTCCTAGCCTTAATGGAAGCCAGGGAAAGTGTCTGGCACTAAGATCATATGCTCAACAGCTGCCTTTTCACTGTAGGAGACACTGGCTCCACATTCCTCTCCTCTTTGCTTTTGAACCCAGATTGAATTAAGAATATTGAACTGTTTTCAGGCTTCTAGCTATTATCTTTTCAAGTACAACTCCTATGATTCCCTGAATGAATATCCCATGATTCAGTTAAACATCCGATCAGTTTCTGTTTTGTCATACTACTAAGTTATAACAAAGAGTATCAGCACTAAACATTGAAAAAATGGTTTCACATTGATTTCTGAAGCATAGTTATTGTCATACATTAATTTATCACTGTAATCCCATAAATTTGTTGGGAGCAGAAATTATATCATTCTTTCCTTTTAGGTAAGAAATAGGAAGTGTATGAAAGTATTGAAACTTAACACTTTTTAAAAACATTTTCAACTTTTAAAAAAACAGAAATAGACAACTGGGTCCTGATTAAATTAAAGAGCTTCTGCACAGCAAAATAAACTATCAACAGAGTAAACAGACAGTCTACAGAATAGAGAAGATATTCACAGACTATGCATCCAACAGAGGTCTAATAGCCAGAATCTATAAGAAAATTAGACAAATTAACAAGAAAAAGCAACCATTAAAAAGTGGCCAAAGAACATGAACAGACACTTCTCAAAAGAAGACATACAAGCAGCCAACAAACATGAAAGAATGCTCGGCATCACTAATCATTAGAGAAATGCAAATCAGAACTACAGTATGGTACCATCTCACACCAATCAGAATGGCTATTATTAAAAAGTCAGAAAACAGCAGATGCTGGTGAGGCTGCAGAGAAAAGGTTATGCTTATATACTGTTAGTGGGAATGTAAACTAGTCCAGCTGCTGTAGAAAGCAATCTGGAAACTTCTAAAAGAACTGAAAATAGAGTCAGCATTTAACCTAGCAATCCCATTACTGGGTATATACCTAAAGGAATAAAAATCATTCTACCAAAAAGACACATGCTCTCCTGTGTTCATCTCTGCACTATTCACAATAACAATGACATGGAATCAACTCATGTGCCCATCATTGGTGGACTGGATAAAGAAAATGTGGTACATATATACTGTGGAATGCTATGCATCCATAAAAAAAGAAATCAAGTCCTTTGCAGTAATGTGGATGCAGGTGACGGCCATAATCCTTAGTGAATTAACACAGGAACAAAAACCAAGTGTCACATACTCTCATTTATAACTCTCATATATAGTGGGAGAGCTAAACATTGAGCATACATGGACATAAATATGGAAACAATAGACACAGTGGACTACTAGATTGGCTGAAAAACTGGGTATCAGGTATTAGGTTCACTACATGGGTGACAGGATCCATACTCCAAACCTTAGCATCACACAATGTTCCCATGTAGCAAACCTGCACACGTGCCTCTTTTATCTAAAATGAAAGTTGAGCCAAATGCAGTCACTCAGACCTGCAGTCCCCACTCTTTGGGAGGCCAAGGCGGATGGATCACTTGAAGCCAGGAGTTCAAGACCAGCCTGGCCAACATGGTGAAACCCCATCTCTATTAAAAATACAAAAATTAGCCAGGTGTGGTGACACATGGCTGTAATCTCAGCTACTTGGGAGGCTGAGGCACAAGAATCACTTGAATCCAGGTGGTGGAGGTTGCAGTGAGTCAAGATTAACCCATTGCACTCCAGCCTGGGCAACAAAGTGAAACTCTATCTCAAAAACAATAATAATAATAATAAAATAAAAGTTGAAATTTAAAATAATAAAATTAAATAGACACAATTTAGCAATTTTCATTGCTTAAAAATATTTTATTTAACCAAATTTCAGGATAGAAAGCAAGGGAGCGAGGAAAAGTCTAAAAAGTGAATAAATTGGCTATTTGCATTTAGTAGGTAAACAAAGCATCATAGAAGCTTATAGTTTGCCTTGCTGTGCCACAGAAATGCTTCCAAATTGCCAGTAGACATCCAAAGCTGTACATCATCTCTACACTAAGCAGGAGTACAATTTAGGGCCAAATGGAACAAGAAGGCAGAGTTATAGCCATTCTATTACAGTGCTTCCTCTTTCAACATACCCTATACTGGGCTCTGCAAAGAAAGGGCTTAGACCTCAGATTAAATGGACAGTAGCTCACAGTGTAAGCCTTAAACCCACCCTTCCAGTGACTGACAATAGGTTGGCTCAGATATAGCTGTTAGAGAGAGGAGGGTATGTGCAAAAGAGAAGCACACACTGTTGAGGAGAAGAAATCCTATACCCTATGAATTCTTCCATTTCAGTCTTTTGGAAAAGGGCTGGGATCTAGCCTATTCCCTAAATGTGATCTGGGAGAGCCTGCATCCAAATTGGAATAATCCTGCTTTTTTCTAACTCAGCAGAGATGGTCAGTGCTTTAAGAAACCAGGGGGTACAGGTAGGTACTTTTCAAAGGATGAAAATAAGACTGTTGCTAAGCCAAAGGACTTCAATTTCAGATATGTCACTTTATCATAGGTTTATATACCTTTTTTATATGGAGGCTAAAAAGAAAAAAACCAACTTGGGTTTTTTTTTTTTTCTCCAGAGGATTCTGACTACCATTCATTATTAATTGATTAATGAAGAATGCTAGTAAACCTTTAATTTTCCTACATTATAATTTAATCATATAATTTATCTTTGAAAATAATTCATATAGAAGGAAATAGTCTAGAGGTACAAACTAGTAATGTCTAGTGGTTAATTTGATATAGCTTAGAATAGAGGGAAATTATGGATGGGTTTTAAATTAAATAAAATAATAAAATTATAAGAAAATAAATTTTAGTACTTTATGACTGAGAATAATGAAGTTACACTTCTATACATTTAAACTAAGATCTGAATTCTTTTACTTTTGAAATTTATACCCTATACAGACAAAAACAGTTAAAATTTGCAATAAAGAACCAAGTACTTCCAATAACTTCATATTTCTAGGAAAAAACAGGAACTTTGGCTAGATCATTACTTTATTCATACTTCACTGACAAAATTTAACATGAACAACCAATGCATGTAAATTTTTTACAGATTTTTTAATCACAAATTTTCATCCCTATACTCAACATACAGGCACACAGACCTCTCCTACTTCAACTGGAGAACTCAGTTGTACTTGCCACGAAGTGGCCATAAGAAACATTTCTGAAAACTTCTGTGGACATCTCACTATCTGAACATGTTTTCAGGGCCACAATTGATAGTACTGTTTCATCAACTCACCTTTTCTGAATATCCCTGATGTCTGAAGAGCCAGAATATGTTCACATTTGTTATTCCTCAGAATCCTTACTTAACAGTTTTCTCCAGAGGCGTATCCTTGGTTAAACAGTAGTGTTGAAACTGCTTTGTCAGGTCCTATCTTTTTACTCATATTCGTATTTTTTAAATATGCCTGCTGCCATTAATTTGGAGTATTCTATTTTAATTTATTTTAGGCTGATTTACTGTCATGAAATTAATCTTCAACTTAGTATTATTTTTCATGTAATTATAATGTCTGTAGTCATACTGCAACATTATATCATCAATACCTATATAAGCACAAATATACATGATATTTTCTACCATTATTATATGGTAATAGGGTCAGTCTATTACCAGTTTACACATGATAGTTATCAGAAAAAAAGTCTTATAAATAGTATCTTTGCAAATATTATAACACTAACAATAAGATTAATTACTACATGCCATCTCAGTAATCTACAGCAATTATAATTATGAATAGCCCCTCTACTAGGTATTGAGGAGGAGGCACTAGTTATGAATGCTACCCTAACTCTTCATTGACAGCTCTGCTATAGCACTTATAGTCTGAGGTTTAAGTCAGTTGTGGAGGTAGCATGTAGTAATTTTTGAAAAGTCTAAGCCTTGGAGTCAAACAGAACTAAGTTTGAATCCAAGCTTCCTAATTTATTGGATGGGTAACTTTAGGTGAGTTACTTAAGCTATTACTATTATTTCCATTTTTATACATGAAGAACTTACCAAACTATAATTAAATGCCAAGATTATAAATGATAAATAATAAAGTGACTAGCATGTATTAAGTACTTTGTAAGTGGTAGCTATTATCATTGTGTTTGTGGCTGTCTCTTCTACCTAGACTGTGTTGCTTAAGATGAGAAAGACTAATGTCATTACTTTTTCTAACCTTTTTAATCCTACTACAGAACATCAAGCATTAGAAGATTTTGAAAATGCCTCATAAAAGTAAATGTAGTTATAGCTGACACCTAGCTGATGATAACTTTTGAATGATACTAATTTTAAAACTTGCAAGGTCCAAATTGACAGAATTTTAGGTCCCTAACATATAAGTCAAAGAGGGGGCTGGCGTTAGGGAGGGCCACAGTCAAAAGTCAGGGCCATGGCTGGGACTGAATAAAGCTCAGACGAATACTCAGTTGGGGGCAACTTCCCCTCTCTCAGAAGATAGTTCTCCAACACCCAATGACCCCCACCTCCCCAAAATATCTCTTCTCTGGATAATAGCCCAACATGGGATACTTGATCATTCCTTTTTAATGACTACAACATGGCATTTCTAATCTTGAATTCAGAAAACCAAAGAACCAGTTCTGAAGAAGGATCTATAAGCCTGTGGCAAACAGATAATTCTTTTCCAGTGACAGTAGAGCAGCACTATGGTAAACGGTGTGAGTTTTGGAGCCATACTGCCCGGTTCCATGTCCTGCTATGCAACTGAGTAGCTATGGAAGCTTGGGCAAGTTTAGGGTTACCAGATACAGCAAAAATACAGGATGGCCAGTTAAGTTTGAATTTCAGATAATTAATAATTGTTTCATATAAGTATGTCCCAAATATTGTATTAGATATACTTACAGTAGAAAATTATTATTTATCTGAAGTTCAAATTTAACTAGGTGTCTTGTGTTTTACCTGGTAACTGTTATTTAACATCTCTGTATTTGAGTTTTCTCAACTGAAGGGGGATAATAGTACTACCAACTTAATAGGGCTATTCAGAAGATTAAATGAATATATGTAAGGTACTTAAAATAGTAACTAGTACACAGAAGATCCTAATAAATATTACTTGTTATTGTTGTTACTGTGGCTATTGTTGTTAAGGTTGTAATATTTAATGAAAATATTATTTGAGACTTCCTGCTGTCAGTTGTAATAATTATTTGGAAACAGACTGACCCTATTGCCATAGACAGTCAATAAACTAGACAAAATGCATTGAAAATGCATTTGTCTTTAGATATTAAATGATTGATAGTGTAGGACTCTGATCCCTGAGAATTAAAAACAAATGAGGTTTACCATATGATCTTCTAGTTTTCTGATGAGAGATACTTTCTAGACCAGAGAGCAAAGAGAGGGAATGCAAGCAGAGCATGGCAGTTTGTTGAGTTTGTTGGAGTTCAGGGAAGCTGAGACCACTTGAATTTGCAGGTTTTTTTTTTTTTTTTTTTTTTTTTTTACTGGAGAGGCAGATGCTATGTGGAGAAAGAGCTCTATAAATCTACCTAAGAGTCACCTTGAGTCTTTGGCTGAACTCTAAGCTATGCATTCATAGAGTGAGATTACACAAGACTGGGCAAAGAACAATGACAGGACAGTTCCATGTCTCCCAGCAAGGGAGATGCCCTAGAATCCCTGCTGAGTATTGGCTGGAAGCAGTCTGTGGGAATTATATCCTCAGTGCAGATACTCTAATGGATTTCAGACCATAGCATCCAGGGCTCCTGGTCTGTTTTGTTGCATGAAGTCAGAAATCTGAGAAGTGCACTCTCAAGATCTCCACTATCCACATGTTCGCTGAATAGGTCTATTTTTCCACATAGGCTAAACTATTCCATAGTAACTGAGGGGAGGTGAAATGGGAGGTTCATAATATAAACTGAACCCACTATCACTGCAGCTCATCTCATGGCTTCAAATGATACTTACTCTCTCCCTCATATGCTTTCCACTTTTTCTTGTGCCGTAACAGTTAGGGTGTTTCCACTTCATTAAGTATTGAGCATTACTTTTTTCAGGCATCTAAGAGCCATTCCAGCAACAATTTGCCCCATCTCTTGGGCTCCTTAATAAGGTGTTAAATCCTGTGTCCTGAAAAAATACCCCCACATCAATGGACTCTTATCCAGTTTTCCATTCTAGCTCCCATGTTCAAGCATCCTCAAAATCCAATCCTAGGAGTGCTCCCCTATTTTTGCTGACACATAGTATCTAATTCTTGCAACTCTTTAGTTATATAGTTTCCTATTTTTTCAGGTTCACCATGTCCCCAGCTGGATTGTGCTGAGATTTTTTTTTTTAATTTATTTATTTTACTTTAGGCGCATACTATATCTGGCATTTCTCCCCATGTTTTCCCTCCCCTCTACCTGCTGTCTCTCCCCTACCCTCCCCAACTGCCCCCAGTGTGTGATGCTCCTCTCCCTGAGTCCACATGTTCTCATTGTTCAACACCAACCTATGAATGAGAACATGCGGTGTTTGTCTTTCTGTTCTTGTGTCAGTTTGCTGAGAATGATGCTTTGCAGATTCATCCAAGTCCCTATAAAGGACACGAACTCATCATTTTTTATGGCTGTATAGTATTCCATGGTATATATGTACCACATTTTGTTTGTCCAGTCTATCATTGATGGACATTTGGGTTGGTTCCAGGTCTTTGCTATTGTACACAGGGCTGCAATGAACATACGTGTGCATGTGTCTTTATAGTAGAACGACTTATAATTCTTTGGGTATATACCCAGTAATGGGATTGCTGGGTCAAATGGAATTTCTGTTTCTAGATCCTTGAGAAATTGCCACAGTGTCTTCCACAATGGTTGAACTAGTTTACACTCCCACCAACTATGTAAGAGTGTTCCTATTTCTCCACATCCTCTCCAGCATCTGTTGTCTCCAGATTTTTTGATGATCACCATTCTATCTGGCGTGAGATGGTATCTCAATGTAGTTTTGATTTGCATTTCTCTAATGACCAGTGATGATGAGCATTTTTTCATGTTTGTTGGCCTCATATATATCTTCTTTTGAAAAGTGTTTGTTCATATCCTTCGCCCACTTTTGAATGGATTTGTTTTTTTCTTGTAAATCTGTTTTAGTTCCTTGTAAATTCTGGATATTAGTCACTGTCAGATGGGTAGATTGCAAAATTTTTTTCCCTTTCTGTTGGTTGCTGATTCACTCTAATGATGGTTTCTTTTGCTGTACAGAAACTCTGAATTTTAATTAGATCTCATTTGTCTATCTTGGCTTTTATTACCATTGCTTTTGGTGTTTTAGTCATAAACTCCTTGCCTGTGCCTAAGCCCTGGATGATTTCCTACCTTTTTATGGTGTTAAGTTTTATGTTTAAATCTTTAATCCATCTAGAGTTAATTTTAGTGTAAGGTGACAGGTAGGGGTCCAGTTTCTGCTTTCTGCACATTGCTAGCCAGTTTTCCCAACACTATTTATTAAACATGGAGTCCTTTCCCCATTGCTTGTTTTTGTGAGGTTTGTCAAAGATCAGATGGTTGTAGATGTGTGGTGTTGCTTCTGGGGCCTCTATTCTGATCCATTGGTCTATGTCTCTGCTTTGGGACCAGTACCATGCTGTTTTGATTACCGTAGCCTTGTAGTACAGTTTGAAGTCCAGCAGTGTGATGCCTCCGGCCTTGTTCTTTTTGCTTAGGATTGTCTTGGCTATGCGAGCTCTCTTGTGATTCCATATGAAGTTTAAAGTGTTTTTTTCCAGTTCTGTGAAGAAGGTCATTGGTAGCTTGATGGGGATAGCATTGAATCTATAGATCATTTTGGGCAGTATGGCCATTTTCACAATATCAATTCTTCCTAACCATGAGCATGGAATGTTTTTCCATCTGTTTGTGTCTTCTCTTATTTCTTTGAGCAGTGGTTTGTAATTCTCCTTGAAGAGGTCCTTTACATCCTTTGTTAGCTGTATTCCTAGGTATTTTATTCTCTTTGTAGCAGTTGTGAATGGGAGTTCGCTCTTGATTTGTCTCTCTGTTTCTCTGTTATTGGTGTGTAGGAATGCTTGTGATTTTTGCACATTGATTTTGTATCTTGAGACTTTGCTGAAGTTTCTTATCGGTTTGAGAAGATTTTGGGCTGAGATGATGGGGTCTTCTAAATATACAATCATGTCATCTCCAAATAGAGACAATTTGACTTCCTCCTTTCCTAATTGAATACCCTTTATTTCTTTTTCTTGTCTGATTGCTCTGGCTAAAACTTCCAATACTATATTGAATAGGAGTGGTGAGAGAGGGCATCCTTGTCTAGTGCCTGATTTCAAAGGGAAGTCTTCCAGCTTTTGCCCGTTCAGTATGATATTGGCTGTAGGTTTGTCATATATAGCTTTTATCATTTTATGATAGGTTCCATCGATACCTAGTTCATTGAGAGTTTTTAGCATGAAGAGCTGTTGAATTTTGTCGAAGGCCTTCTCTGCATTTATTGAGATAATCATGTGGTTTTTGTCTTTGGTTCCGTTCATGTGATGGATTACATTTATGGATTTGCATGTGTTGAACCAGCCTTGCATCCCCTGGATGAAGCCTACTTGATTGTGATAGATGAGCTTCTTGATGTGCTGTTGCAATCTGTTTGCCAGTGTTTTATTGAAGATTTTAGCGTTGATGTCCATCATGCTTATTGGCCTGCAGTTTTCTTTTTTAGTTGAATCTCTGCCTGTTTTTGGTATCAGGATGATGTTGATCTCATAAAATGAGTTAGGGAGGATTCCCTTCTTTTGTATTGTTTGATACAGTTTCAGAAGGAATGGAACGAGCTCCTCTTTGTACGTCTGGTAGAGTTCGGTTGTGAACCTGTTTGGACCTGGACTTTTTTTTGATTGGTAGGCTATTGATTGTTGCCTCTACTTCAGCCCTTGTTATTGGTCTGTTCAGGGTTTCAACTTCCTCCTGGTTTAGTCTTGGTAGAGTACAAGTGTCTAGGAATTCATCCATTTCTTCCTGGTTTAGTGGTTTATGTGAATAGAGCTGTTTGTAGTAACCTCTGATGGTAGTTTGTATTTCTGTGGGATCAATGGTGATATCCCCTTTATCATTTTTTATTGCATCTATTTGATTCTTCTCCCTTTTCTTTTTTCTTAATCTGGCTAGTGGTCTGTCTATTTTGTTGATATTTTCAAAAAACCAGCTCTTGGATTTATTGACTTTTTGAAGGTTATTTGTGTCTCTATCTCCTCAGTTCTGCTCTGATCTTAGTTATTTCTTGTCTTCTGCTAGCTTTTGAATTTTTTTTTTTATCTTGCTCCTGTAGCTCTTTCAATTTTGATGGTAGGGTGTCAATTTTAGATCTTTCCTTGTTTCTCATGTGGGCATTTATTGCTATAAATTTCCCTCTCAACACTGCTTTAAAGATGTCCCAGAGATTCTGGTAAGTTGTATCTTCATTCTGATTGGTTTCAAAGAACATCTTTATTTCTGCCTTCATTTCATTGTTTATCCAGTCGACACTCAGAAGCAGGTTGTTCAGTTTCCAAGTGGCTGTACAGGTTTGAGTGTGCTTCTTAATCCTAAGTTCTAGTCTGATTGCACTGTGGTCTGAAAGACTATTTGTTATGATTTCTGTTCTTTTGCATTTGCTGAGGAGTGATTTGCTTCCAAAGATGTGGTCACTTTTAGAGTAAGTTCAATGTGGTGCTGAGAAAAATGTATATTCTGTGGATTTGGGGTTGAGCATTCTGTGTATGTGTATTAGATCCGCTTAGTCCAGCTCTGCATTCAAGTCCTGGATATCCTTGTTAATTTTCTGTCTTGTTGATCTATTATTGACATTGGAGTGTTGAAGTTTCCCACTGTTATTGTATGGGAGTCTAAATCTCGTTTTTGGTCATCAAGAACTTGCTTTATGTATCTCGGTGCTCTTGTGTTGGGGGTGTATATATTTAGGATAGTTAGCTCTTCTTGTTAAATTAATCCTTTTACCATTATGTAACGTCCTTCTTTGTCTCTTTTGATCTTTGTTGGTTTGAAGTCCATTTTATCAGAGATTAGGATTGCAACCTCTGCTTTTGTTTGTTCTCCATTTGCTTGGTAAATCTTCTTCCATCCCTTTGAGTCTGTGTGTGTCTTTGTATGTGAGATGGGTTTCCTGGATACAGCACACCGATGGGTTCTGACTTTTCATCCAGTTTGCCAGTCTGTGTCTTTTGATTGGGGCGTTTAGGCCATTTACATTCAATAGTAATATTGTTATATGTGAATTTGATCCTGCCATTTTGTTATTGGCTGGTTTTCTTTCCCATTAGTTGACTCATTTTCTTCATTGCATTTTTGGTCTTTGCCAACTGGTTTGCTTTTGCAGTGACTGGTACTTGTTCCTTTCCATGCTTAGTGTTTCTTTCAGGAGCTCTTGTAGGGTAGGTCTAGTGGTGACAAAATCTCTCAGTAATAGCTTGTCCATAAAGGATTTTATTTCTCCTTCACTTACGAAGCTTAGTTTGGCTGGATATGAGATTCTGGGTTGAAAGTTCTTTTCTTTAAGGATGTTAAATACTGGCTCCCACTGTCTTCTGGCTTGTAGGGTTTCTGCCGAGAGATCCACCGTGAGTCTGATTGGCTTCCCTCTGTGGGTGACCTGGCCTTTCTCTCTGGTTGCCCTGAGCATTTTTTCCTTCATTTCAACCCCGGTGAATCTGCCGATTATGTGCCTAGGGGTTGTTCTTCTTGAGGAATATCTTTGCGGAGTTCTCTGTATGTCTTGAATTTGAAATTTGGACTGCCTTGCTAGGCTTGGGAAGTTCTCCTGGATAATATCTTGGAGTGTGTTTTCCAGCTTGGATTCATTCTCCCCATCATATTCAGGTACACCGATCAAAAGTAGGTTAGGTCCTTTCACATAATCCCATATTTCTTGGAGGCTTTGTTCATTTCTTTTCCCTCTTTTTTCTCTTGTCTTGCCTTCTGTTTTTATTTCATTTAGTTGATCTTCAGTCTCTGATATCCTTTCTTCTGCTTGATCGATTTGGCTGTTAAAACTTGTGTGTGCTTCACGTAGTTCTCGTGCTGTGGTTTTCAACTCCATCAAGTCGTTTATGTTCTTCTCTAAGCTGGTTATTCTAGTTAGCATTTCGTCTAACCTTTGTTTTTCACGATTTTTGGTTTCTTTGCATTGAGTTAGAATGTGTTCCTTTAACTCAGAAAAGTTTGTTATTATCCACCTTCTGAAGCCTGTTTCTGTCAATTTGTCACATTCCTTCTTGGTCATGTTGTGATCCTGTGTTGTTTAGGAGTTGTGATCCCTTGAAGGAGAAGAGGTGTTCTGGTCTTTGATGGTTTCATCTTTTTTGCACTGTTTTTTTCCTATTTTTGTGGATTTACCTTGCTGTGGTGTCAGGGAGCTGTTTGATGAGGTCGCTTGTCTGCCTGTGGAGGTGCTACTGGGTTTCTAGGGACTCCTTCAGGTTACTAGGGAAGCTTCCTGTGTCTTTTTTGTTTATACTGGGAGATTAGGCCCACCTCTTCTGCTGACCGAGGCACTGCTGGATTGTCAAGAACGCTGTCCCGTTGCTACGTAGGCTTCCTGTGTTTTTTGTTACAACATGTAGCCCAGTCCCACCCCTCTAATGTTGGGTTGTGCCCTTCCTCCACTGGACTGGATCATTCAGGCTTCAGCTCAAACTGTGGCACTGGCTGTGCAACCTGCTAGAGTCAGAGCTTCAGCCCTTTCAGGTTTGTGAGGAAGGTTAGGGTCCTGCCCAGCCATACCTGGCTGTCTCCCCCTTTCAGCTTCCTCTGCCTTTGGTCATGGGGTAGGGGTCTGCTCAACTGCTCCCACTTACAGCTCCCTCTCTCTCTGGCAGGGAGGAGGGGGCAATAGCTCAGTCTGCAGGCTCTCCCAGCCGCCTTTTGTGGGCTTATGAGTCTGTTTAGGTCTGTGCACCAATCCGAGACACTGTCCTGGATTATTATTCAACTCTGCACTTGTAATTCCCAGAGCTTGACTGGCAAAGATCCCCTGTTTTGTGTATTGCTGAGGCTTTGGGGGAAGCGGTGTATCTGGACTAGAGAGCCAGAGGGGCAGCCTCTGACTCGCTGGTCAGATGCACTGTCTGGGTGAAGCAGCATCCCTCCCTGTCTCGGTCTGCCCTGAGTGGCCTTTACTCACCATCGGACCAGAACCATTGAAATGCACCTAGTACCTCAGTTGGAACTAGTAGGTCTCTGGATTTCTGCATCTCTCTTTCTGGGTGTTGTGTGCTGGAGTTGTATCTGTTCAGCCATCTTGGATCACCCAAGTCCGGTGCTGAGATTTAAACATAGTTATCAGCTTGGCAGCCAGAATAAATAAAAGTATAGGCACTTCCTCAGAGTGGAGAGTATGTATTACTTTGTAGGGAGAGGTCTCTGAGCATCTTCTAGTATAGCAGAGTGCTGGGTCAGATTTAAGAGTTCTGCAGTATCAGAATCCTCAAGGGCAGCTATTCAGAGGTATCCATTTCATATTTTAGGATCCCAGGTGTTATTAAGCAGGGCCCTGACTTCAGCAAAGCGGATCTGCCTTGGTGTTGCATCTTAAAATCTCTAGAATTCTGATCAACAGTTGTATCTTCTACCTGTCTACTGTGTCTGCCCTTCAAATTAAGAAGATAAGAACCTCTGTGAGGTACCAGAGAGATTCTCTGTCACATTTAGTCACTACCTGTAAATACCACTCAGTCTTTCATTAGCTTTTCTGAAAGCATATAGAGCTTAATAGTAATCAACAAATTCCACTGACTTGAGCCTTGCCTATCTGTGCCCTGCTACCCACATGTACTGCAGAGTGGTTCTACAGAAAGGGCACTGGGAATCATCAAGCCAATGTTGCCCAACGGAAGCACTTTTTGTCACCTAGAAACAGAGTGTCTTAGTATTACTGTTTCTGTGTAATCACCCGTTGCCTGGGAGCAGCTTATGGAAAGTGTAGTCTTAACCTGAAAATACAGTGATAAACTTCAGAATGCAGTAACTGGGGCTGTAGTGAATTATTTTCCATGTAATAGGGAATTGGAGAGGTACATGATCATAGATGCCACATTGGAGTCTACAAATAGAAGCATGAGTGATGTCATGAAACACAGCAAAATAAGAAGCTCCAAGAATTAATGTCTCCACTGAAGCAACTATTAAGTAGGCAAAAACTGACAGAATTGATTTTTTCAAAATTAGATTATAAAGAATGTAATGAAACAGAGCAATGAGGTGAGTTCATAATGAAGATAGAAGCTGTTAAATTTTGGTTAGAAAGCATGGAGGTATTTTTTTTTATCTCTCTGTCACCCCCATTTTCCAGTATGATAGTGGCCATGAGGACAGGGTCTGCATTTCTGGTGTGATTAGTTGGTACCAGAGGGTCATTACAGACCTTGTTCTCAAAATGTACTTTGACCAGTCTGGTGGTTTCCAGAGGAACTGATAACAGAGGCTTGGTTTTTTTCAACTCTCTCAGGCTGGAATAGCATTTCTGGCAGTGTCTGTGCAAAGCATGTAAAGGCATGGAATACCTGTATATCTGAGAAAATGCCTAGCTGTCTCAGTCTAGGGATGGTAAATGGGGAAAGCAAGAGACAGACCAAAAAACCTGGGAAAGAAAAGGATAAGGAGAAAGATACTTGGGTGAATAGGAGCCATGAAGGGCTTCTTGCATATACCAGTGAAATGGGTACAACACACACGACCAGAGCTGGACACAGGCTCAGAAATGATGAGATGCACCTTGGGTTTACACCTCTGAAGGACTTTCAGAGTCTGCACAAGTAAGAAAGATGAGTAAGGTAGAATGTCAGACAGCCTGACTAAGCAGTGAAGGAGTGTCCTAGCTCTCAGAAAATTTTTGTTTTTGTTCATTTGTTGTTGTGCTTCAGGATTTAAAAGCATCTCTGTTAGGTTACCAGCTAATGACAGAGATAATGAAACATACTTCACTGACCACTAGGAATATAGGCTTTGCAAAATTAGTTTGGGAATGTCGCTAATAAAATGTATGACTGCAGTCCTCAGCAGTAACAATAGCAAACCATTGAGAGGGAAAGAATCTGATTTCCAGAGTTATAATATTAAAATATTTAAAATGTCAACAAAAGTTTAAAAGCAGGAAAGTATGACCCATTCACATGAAAAAATATATAAATAAAAAGTATACCTATGGAAGCCTAGACCTTGAAATTACTAGACAAAGACTTTAAATCAACTCTCTTCCTTTACACTTAAAAAGTTAAAGGAAACTGTGGACAGTAAATTCAAGGAAACCAGGACTAGAGGATTTTGAAAATACCCATGAAAGGTATTGATGCTTCACCAAATAGAGAATATCAATGAAGAGATGGCAATTACAAAAATGAGTCAAATAGAAAAGTTGGATCTGGATAATATAAGAACTAAAATGAGAAATTCACTAGATGATATTCATCAGCAAGTTTGACCTGGCAGAAGAAGCATTAAAATAGGACGTGAAAATAGGACAATTGAAATTATCAACTCTAAAGTGAAGAAAAATGAACAGAGTCTGAAAGACCTGTAGAATACTATCCAGCATACCAGCATATACATTATGGGAGCCCTAGATAAAGAAGAAAGACTATCAGAATTAATTATCGTAGAAAAATCCCAAATTTGATTGAAGACATGCATCTGCACATGCAAAAAGCTCAACAGAATTCAAGTAGAATCAACTCAAAGATCAATACCAAAACACACTGTAATCAAAATCAAATGACAAAGAGAGAATTTTAAAAAACAGAAGTTTTTTGTCATGTAGAAGGGATCTTCAGTATATTAACAGATAATTTTCTCATTACTAATCCATCTGGAAGGGATCCTCAATATATTAACAGATACTTTTCTCATTAGTTATCCATCTAGAAGGGATCATCAGGATATTTGCAGACAACTTTCTCATTAGTAATCATTGAGCCCAGAAGGCAGTGAGGGAAAAAAAAAAAAACAAGAATTTTATATCCAGCCAAAGTATCTCTTAAAAAATGAAGGAGGATTAAGACATTTCTAGATAAAAGATGAGGGAGTTTTTGCTTGTGGACCTGTGTTGTAAGAAATGCTAAAAGTTGTTCTTCAGACTGAAATGAAAAGACACTGAACAGTAACTCAAAGCCATACAAAGAAATAAAGAACACCTGTAAAGATAACTACATAGGTAAATGTAAAAGACAATACTATTGTATTTTTAGATTGTAACTTTTCGTTTAAAACCTATGTAAATGGAGATACAATATATATATGGAATTTGTGACAATATAGGGTAGATAGAGCTGTACAGAAGCAAAGTATTTGTATGTTATTAAAGCCATATTGGTGTGAATTCAAACTAGATTATTACAAATTTAGTACATTAATTATAATCCTTAGGGTAACCACTAGGAAAATAACTAAAAAGACATACAGAATATGAAATGAAGATTAAAATAAATTTGCAAAAGAAGACAGTATTGCATGAATTTATTTAACAAAACAGATATGAGTTACGGAAAACATAGCAAATGGTAGATGTACTTTCTTATCAGTAATCACTTTAAATGTATATAGATTAAATTTGATACTTAAAAGACAAAGATTGAAACAATGGATTAAATCAGAGGTCCCCAGTCCCTGGGCCATGTACTGGTACCATGGCCTTTTAGGAACCAGGCCACACAGCAGGAAG
Source organism: Plecturocebus donacophilus (assembly GCA_004027715.1). Classification (NCBI taxonomy): domain Eukaryota; kingdom Metazoa; phylum Chordata; class Mammalia; order Primates; family Pitheciidae; genus Plecturocebus; species Plecturocebus donacophilus. The sequence continues at coordinate 5,934 of PVKP010035253.1, read as the reverse complement.
TGAGCAATGGACAATCAAGCATTACTGCCTGAGCTCTGTCTCCTTTCAGATCAGTGGCAGCATTAGATACTCATAAGACCATGAACCCTACTGTGAACTGCACATGTGAGGGATCTAGGTTGCGTGCTCCCTATGAGAATCTAATTCCTGATGATCTCAGGTGGAACGGTTACATTCCGAAATGATCACCCCATCCATGAAAAAAATTGTCAAAAAGATTGGTGACCACTGGATAAAATAACATGATCCAACCATATGTGTTCTAGAAGAGACTCACTTTATATCCCAAGACACAAATAGGTTCAAAGTCAAAGGATGAAAAAAATATATTGTATGCAAATGGTAACCAAAAGAGAGCTAGGGTGGCTATACTATTAACAAATAAAACAGATGTTAAGACAAAAATTATTACATGAGGCAAAGAAGAATGCCATATATTGGTAAAAGAGAAAATGCATCAAGAAGATATTACATATTTAAATGTGTGCATCAAAAACCAGAGACCCAAGATATATGAAGCAAACATTAATGGAATTGAAGGGAATAGGAAGTTGTACACTAATAGTTGGAGACTTCAGTAGCCCTGTCCCAATAATGGATAGCACATCTAGAGAAAAAAAATCAATAAGGAAATTGAGGATTTTAACAATACTGTAAACTAATGAGACCTAATAGATACATATATAGAATACACTACCCCAACCCACAACAGCAGATTATACATTTTTCTTGAGGGCATTCTGCAGGATAGATCATATGTTAGGTCACAAAACAAGTCTGGGGCTGGACGTGGTAGCTCACGCCTGTAATCCAGCACCGTGGGAGGCCAAGGCTGGTGGATCACCTGAGGTCAGGAGTTCTAGACCAGCCTGGCCAACATGCTGAAACCCCATCTCTACTAAAAATTAAAAAATCATCTGGGTGTGGTGGCACATGCCTGTAGTCCTAGCTACTCAGGAGGCTAAGGCAGGAGAATCACTTGAACCCAGGAGGTGGAGGTTGCAGTCAGCCGAGATCACACCACTGCACTTCCAGCCTGCGCAACAGAGCAAGACTCTGTCTTAAGAAAAGTAAAAATAAACTACTTTAAAAATTTTTAAAAGACAAATCATACAAAACAGTTTCTATCAAAGTAGAATGAACCTAAAAATTAATGAAGGAAAACTGAAAAATTCAAAAATAGTTGAAATTAAACAAAAGACTTTTTAACAAGAGCTCCAAGAACAAATCACGTCAAATTTGACAGAAATTAAAACTGAAAACATAATGACACCTACGGGGCACAGCAAAATTCATGCTCACAGGGATGTTTACAGTGATAAATGCCTACATTTTTTTAAAAAAAAAGGAACTTCTAGTTTTAAAATGGCAGTGTAAAAGCAAGCTGTCTTAACTCCTCGTCCCACAGAAAACCAGAAATAAATATACAATGCTGAGATTTCTACCAGCAACAACCCAGAACTCAAATATAAGGGTGACAGATCCTAGGGCCACAGATAAGTGAAAAAATTTTGAGCAGATGGTAGGAGAACTGGACTTTCACATCCGTCATACCCTTTGCTCCCATTCTGCCTGGCAACAAGTGAATGGAAAATCTTCCCTTCAGTTCACAATTTCTGTACTGGAAAAAGTGAGATTGAGGTGGTCAACCAGTAATCACACTATCTTGGGGTCCCTGGAAGGAGACTTGCCCTTGTGTTAACCCACAAGACGCATCATGACTGCTTGAATGATGCAGTATCCCTTAGGAGAGGCAGAGACAGAGTGGGTAGGCAGGACTACTATCCTTCACCCTGGAAACTGCTCTGTAACTTAGCCAAAGGAGGTGCCAAATCATAGTGGTTATTCGGCAGCACCACACTTTAGGAGGTATGTTTCAGAGGTCCCTTGGACCAGAGCTCCTAGCCAGCCTTCTCATACTGCTCATACTGCTGGGATAATCCCTTTAGGACCACACCATTTGGGACAGGCAGAACGCTGATCATTTACTATAGCTGAGGAGAACCTGGGTTCAAAGAGCCACCTAGAGCCAAAAAGGAGGCAGTGACCTACCAGTAAAGATAGGCTAAACAAATATATTCAATAAAAAAACAAGCTAGACAGAAAACTGAAATGAATAATCCTTCAATGCAGAGACATAGATGTATACCCATAAGAAACACCAACAAATGGAACCATGAGTTACCCAAAAGGATTGAGTAAAAATTCAGTGACTGACCATAAACATGGTATATCATATTAACAGAACAAAAACCATATGATTATTTCAACAGATGGCAAAAAAGAATTTGGTAAAGTGCAATATACCTTTATGATTGAAAACTCTCATTAAAATGGGTATAGAAGGAACATACCTCAAAATAATAAAGGCCATCTATGACAAACCCACAGCTAATATACTGAATAGGGAAAAATTGAAGACCTTTTGTCTAAGGACTGGATGAGACAAGGATGCCCATTTTTCACCACTTTTATTCAACATAATATGGAAACTCTTGGTGAGAGTAATTAGGTAAGAGAAAAAAAGAGAAAGAAATGAAGCGTACCTAAACTGGAAAAAGAGAAGTCAAATTAGCCCTGTTTTCATATGACATGATCCTATATGTAGAAAAACCTAAAGAACCTGCCAAAAAAACTGTTAGAACTGATAAAGGAATTCAGTCAAGTTGCAGGATATAAAATTAACATACAGTATCAGCAGCACTTACATATACCAACAGCAAACAATCTAAAAAGGAAATTAGGCCAGCACAGTGGCTCACGCCTTTTATCAAAGCAATTTGAGAGGCCGAGGTGGGCGGATCACTTGAGGTCAAGAGTTCAAGACCAGCCTGGCCAATGAGGTGAAACCCCATCTCTACTAAAAATACAAAAAATTAGCCTGGCATGGTGGTGTGTTCCTGTAGTCCCAGCTACTCAGGAAGCTTGGGCACAAGAATTGCTTGAACCTGGGAGGCAGAGGTTGAAATGAACTGAGATTACATCACTGCCCCCTAGCCTGGGCAACTGAATGAGACTCTATCTCAAAAAATAAAAATTCAAAATGTAAAAAAATAAGATATCAGGAAGGGAATCTCATTTATAATTGCTACAAAAATATTAAGTACCTAGGAATCAATATAACAAAAGAAGTAAAAGATCTGTACAAGGAGAACTATAAAACTCTGATGAAAGAAATTGAAGAGAACACAGATACAAAATTGGTATTTCATGCTTGTAAACTGGAAGAATTAATATAGTTAAAATGACAATTCTAAGCAATTTATAGATTCATTGTTATTCCTATCAAAATACCAATGACATTCTTCACAAAAATAGAAAAAAAATTCTAAAACTTATATGAAACCGTAAAAGACCCCGAAAAGCCAAAGCAATCATGAACAAAAAGAACAAAGCTGGAGGTATTACATTACATGACTTCAAAATTTACTACAAAGCCATAGTAACTGAAACAGTATGGCACTGATATAAAAACAGACACATAAGCAAATGGAACAGAATAGAGAACACTGATATAAATTCACACTTTTATAAACAAGTTACTTGCAACACAGACACCAAGTGCATGCAATGGGGAAAGGACAGTCTTTTCTTTTTTCTTTTTTTTTTTTGAGACAGAGTTTCGCTTTTATCACCTAGGCTGGAGTGCAATGGTGCCATCTCAGCTCACTGCAACCTCTACTTCCTGAGTTCAAACATCTAATGGTTCTCCTCCCTCAGCCTCCTGAGTAGCTGGAATTACAGGTGCCCACCACCATGCTTGGTTAATTTTTGTATTTTTAATAGAGACAGGGTTTCATCATGTTGGTCAGGCTGGTCTCGAACTCCTGACCTCAGGTGATCTACCCACCTTGACTTCCCGAAGTGCTGGTATTACAGGCGTGAGTCACTGCGCCTGGCCCTAGGACAGTCTTTTCAGTAAATCATGCTGGGAAGACTGGATTACTCTTTGAAGAAGAATGAAGGTAGACGCCATCTCTCACCATGCCCCAAAATTAAAATGGATTAGATACTTAAACCTAAGACCTGAATGTATGAAACTACTAGATGTTATCATTAGGGAAAGGCTCTGGGATACTGGTTGTTGAGAAGACTTTTTGTGTAAGACCTCCAAAGCACAGGCAACCAAGTCAAAAACAGACAAATAAGGTTACCTCAAGCAAAAAAGTTTCTGCACAGCAAAAGAGATGATCAACAAAGTGAAGTGCCAATCCAGAGAATGGGAGAAAATATTTGCAAATTATTCATTTGACAAGATATTAATAATCAGAATATATAAGGCACTCAATAGCAAAAAAAAAAATCCTGTTTTTTAAAACGGGCAAAAGATCTAAGTAGACATTTTTCAAAAGAAATACTAATGGCCAACATGTATATGAAAAACTCTTCAACATCACTAATCAGAGAAATGCAAATCAAAACCACAATGACCCATCATCTTATCCTAGTTAAAATGACTTACATACAAAAAACAGACAATAACAGATGCAGGTAAGAATGGAGAAAGGGGAGCTCGTGTACACTGTTGGTGAGGATGTAATTAGTACAGCCGCTATGAAGAACAAAATGGAGGTTCCTCAAAAATCTAAAAACAGAACTACCATATGATTAAGCCATTGCTTTAAATATACACTACTGTGTGTATATTCCAAAAGAAATGAAGTCACTAAATCCAGCAGATTTTTGCATTCCCACGTTTGTTACTGCACTATTCACGATAGCCGAAATATGGAACCACCCTAGGTACCCATTAATGGACAAGTGAAGAAAGAAAATGTGGTATATTTACACAATGGAATATTATTCAGCCATCAGAAAAATGAAATCATGTCATTTGCCACAATATATATGAACTGAAGGTCATAATGTTAAGTGAAATAAGCCAAGCACAGAAAGACAAATACTGCATGTTCTCACTCATAAGTGGAATCTTAACAAGTGACTCTCATGAAGATAGAGAGTAGATCAGTGGTTACCAGAGGCCAGGAAGGGTAAGGAGGAGGATAAGGGGGGGGAAAAAGGTTATAAATATATTTATTAACACTGAACTGTACATGTAAAAACAATAAAGGTGGGAACTTTTATATGTATATTTTACCTCAATAAAAATATTTAAAAGTAGAGGTCTGAAATCAGTAACCTAATGGGTTGATTTATCCCAGGAATATAAGTGTGTTTCAACATAAGAAAATCTGTCAATCATGAGTAGAAGCAAGGACAAAACCCATACAATAATTTTAATTGATGCAGGGAGAGGGACCACATTCAATACCCATTCATGTTAAAAAACACTCAGAAAACTAAGAATAGAGATAAATTTCCTCAAGGTGATAAAGGCCCTTTGTGGAAAACCCTTATGTTCAATGGTAGAAGACTGAGTACTTTCCGCCTAAGATTGGGAACAAGATAAGGATGTCTACCTTCAATATTGTTTTCGAATTCCTAGTCAGAGCAATTAGGTAAAACAAAAGAAAGAAATGGCACCTAAATTGGAAAAAGAGAAGAAAAACTATATTTGCAAATGACATGATTCTATTTTGAAAATTCCAGAGAGTCCATATAAAAACCATTATGTTACAGTAAAGGGGTCCTGATCTAGACCCCAAGAGAGGTTCTTGGACTTTGCGCAAGAATGATTTCAGGGCGAGTCTGCATGGCAAAGTAAAAGCAAGTTTATTAAGAAAGTAAAGGAGGAGAGATCCAAGATGGCCGATTAGCAACAGCTCAGGAATGTAGCTCCCAGTGAAAGCGCAGAGAACGAGTGGACGCCGCACTTTCCGACGAGTTTTTGTTGCCCACAGACCGGGAGATTCCCGGCAGAGAAGCCACGCGGGTCGCCGGCGCGACTCTTTTGGCCGGCGTGGCTCTTTTGCTGGCGCCCAGCGCGGCGCTTCCCGGTGCGGAGTGTGCGGGACGGACGGGCTCGGCTGGTCC
>PVKP010035252.1:0-23480 GCA_004027715.1 Plecturocebus donacophilus | reverse complement strand
AACAGGTACAGAGCTTCTGATTTGCAAGATGAATGTTGGCAAATTGGGGGTTTGGTTTACAACAGTGTGAATATACTCAACGCTACTTAACTGCCCACTTAGTAATGGAAAAGATGGCAAATTTTATGATATGGGTTTTCCCACAATTTAAAAAATGACAAGGTCAGAACTAAGCACAATGTCCCATGGCATGACACAGGGGACCTCCCTCCTGCCTGACCCCAATATATTTTACCAACTCTTGGGTAGGTTAACCAACCAGGCTTGACTTTACCTAACAGATATCTAGCCTTCCTTTACCTTGCTCATCATAATATCATTCTTTATAACATGCAACAAACACCCCCTTCCCCAAAATTTGTTTTTGTTTTTGTTTTTTGAGATGGAATCTTGGCTCTGTCACCCAGGCTGGAGTGCAGTGGCATGATCCCAGCTCACTGCAACCCCCGCCTATGTGGTTCAAGCAATTCTCCTTCCCCAGCCTCCTGAGTAGCTGAGATTACAGGTGCACATGACCACGCCTGGCTAATTTTTGTATTTTTAGTAGAGTCAGGGTTTCACCATGTTTGCCAGGCTGGTCTCAAACTCCTGACCTCATTTGATCCACCCTCCTTGGCCTCCCAATGTGTTGGGATTACAGGCATGAGCCACGGCACCCGGCCTCTTACTCTTTCTAAAATAAACATTGGATTGTATTATTTCCTTGCCTTAAACATTTCAATGATGCTCATTGCTTACGGAAATGGATTGTAAACTATGCTGCATGGAGAGCTCCAGGTCTCCTGGAGCGGCTCCAGAGACCACTCCCCATTGCCCACTTACCCTGGGCAGCTGCTTTGCTAAGAGCTTTGCACACATTATCTCAGTTAATCCTCACAATAGCCTCTGAAGGAGGTGGTCTAGAGAGGAAACAGAGGCTTAGAAGGGGTAAACACTTTGTCGGTGGCCACCCAGCCTGGAAGTGGCCCATGTGGGATTCAAGTCTGGGTCTCTGCTGGTACCTTGGTACCTGGCCAACACGTTTCTTTTCTAATTTACAGTCAGGGGAAAGAAACTTTGTTTTGCTTTTTCCCTTGAGGAACTGAATGTTTTCTCCTTTCTGATTTTAAAGTAAACTAACTTACTGTGTGTTTCTCTTTCTGCCCTCAAGCTTGCTACCCAGTCAGTCCCTGCAGCTGTGTTATTCTTCATAATCAGCATGCCTGCTTCTCCAGCCTCTGATTTTCTGGTTCTACTGTCTTAGCCTTCATGTCTGTGTTACCTTTTCTGGAATCAGCTTCAAATCTTTTCTGAAGGGAGAAGTCTCTGAATAAATGAGTGAGTGACTAACTCCCACCTATCTAATGAAGTGCTTTGTCTCCTGAATTTACAATAATTTCCTTGGCATTTTAAGATAACATATAGCATTTTGGGGGTACAGAGAAACTCTGAATTCACTCAGTGAGATTACAGGAATCTGAAGGAACATCAAAGTCTGATAAATATCACAGGGGCAGCGGAAGGGGTCTCGCATATTTGATGCTCTACACGCCTTCTCTGGTTTAATTCTCACACAGCTCTGTAGGCAGGTGTGTACAAATGAGGAAAGTAAGGCTCAGAGAAGGTTAGTAACTTGCTCAGGGTTACAAAGCAGCCCAAAGTGGAACCAGGAATAGAATGAAGGACAAAGTCCACAGCCAAGGCATTTTCAGACTAGGCTTTGTGATCTCCAAATCAAAATAACCTGAAAGGTTTCTCAGGTGGTTATAAGATGCCAAATTGTGATCCACATTTTTTTTTTTTTTTTGAGATACAGGGTCTTACTCTGTTGCTTAGGCTAAATACAGTGGTGCTCTCACAGGACACTGCAGCCTCGAACTCCTGGACTCAAGTGATCCTCCCACTTCAGCCTCCTGAGTATCTAGGACTACAAGAACATGCCACCACACCTGGCTAATGTTTATATTTTTTGTAGAGACTGGATCTTGCTATGTTGCTGGTCTCAAACCCCTGGGCTCAAGCGATTCTTCCGCCTCACCCTCCCAAAGTGCTGGGATTAAGGTGTGAGCCACCTCACCCAACAAGATCCACATAGCTGATGCATGAAATAAGCTATAGACTCTGCACCTCACTCTCCCCAAAGCTGCAACCATATGGGCAGGGGAGATAGTTAACTTCCTTTGTGTGATATTAACATTATTCTGCCATTAAAAACAAAACAAACATTTCTTCCAGAAATAAAGGCCTCTGGGTGGTTGGCTGTGAATGGGTTAGAGAGGAGTTATTTCCCTGCGCCTGCCCCTTTCTCCCAGAGCAGGGCCTCCCCACACGCCATCGCCAAAGCGTTCCTACCTTTCTCACAGTAGGGCTCCCCATCTTCCATGTGGAAGAGGCTGTTCCCAAAAGGCTTCTTGCAGGCCGCGCAGACAAAGCAGGTTGTGTGCCACGTCTGTCTCAAGGCATGCATCACTTCCTGGGGGAAAGAGCCTGAGCTCAGGACAGAAAGGAGAGAGGGAACTGGGCTTGACTACCCCACCAGGCCCCAGCCACTACCCAAGCATCCTACCAGGGAATAGGGCAGGAGAGCCTAGGATGCAGGCCTTTCACTCTGAAGAAAGACCCAGGAGCAGCAGAGAAGGGCTTCTCACTCTCCAGCTGGGTGCCAGGTTGTGTATACTCTTTTTTATTTTATTTTATTTTATTTTTAAAGACAGGGTTTCACCATGTTGGCCAGGCTGGTCTTGAACTCCTGACCTCAGGTGATCCGCCTGTCTTGGTCTCCCAAAGTGCTGAAATTACAGGTGTGAGCCACCACACCCGGCCCTGTGCATTCTTACATAAACTGTGATGCTTAATCCTCCCATTAAATCTGGGAGGAGGTACTGCTTATTACTGTCATTTACCAAAGGGGCATTGAGGGTCAAGGCCACATTCTGGTGAGTGGTCAGGTCAGGCTATGAAGCAATCACTTGCTTTGCAGAAGTTCCACCACTTCAAGCTGTGTGGAACAGGTGCACAATCATCCCTTGCGTCAAGTTCATTTATCCCCATATTAATTGGTGGCAAATCAATTTCCTTCTAGGATAAAAATGGAGTTGCTTTCTCTCTGTTACCAGCAACTTCTTGGCTTCCTAATGGGACCCCACAATCTTGGGGAAGGGCTGGGAAGAGACATAGGTCAGAACAAGGGGAGGCTGCCCACTTACCCCCATAATTTTGGTGTTGCACTTGGCACAGATTGGAGCAAAGAATTGCTCATAACATCGCTCACAGTAAACGTTGTTCTGCTCTTCCACAAAGCACACATCTGCCAGGGAAGTCTTGCAGTAGGCACAGTTGAACTCTTCAGGGTGCCAGGAACGGCCCATGGCTACCAGAAATGGGCCCCTGGGGAAGCAGAGAATGGCACCCAGTAAGGCAGCCCCCAGAACTTGGAACTAGATCTATTTTAAGAACCCCAACACTGTTTATACTTTTACCCAATAACTCTGACTTTTGTGACTGTTGTGATGAAATAATGTGAAATTCAGAGAAAGCTCATGCAGAAAGGTGTTCATTGTTGCATCACTTACAATAAAGAAAACCAGGAAGCAACTCAAACATCCACCAGCAGGGAACTGGGTAAACATAGGATAGAACTCAGTTGACCACTGATGATGATAGTAAGAAATCCAATAATGATGATGATGGCTAACATTTATTAAGTGATTGCTCTGTGTCAGGCTCTATTCAATAAAAATTTTACATTTATTAACTTGCTTAATTCTCACAACAATCCTATGCAGTAGGTACTATTATAATACCCATTTTCAGATGGGGAAACTGAGGCACACAGAGTTTGAACAACTTGTTTAAGGCCATAGGGCCAGTAAGTGGAGACCAGAATACAAACCTGTATAGTCTAGTTCCAGGTTAACAGTCAGAACAGTGGGATTATGAGGACTTTTTTTATATTCTAATTTTTACTTTTCTGTGTTTTCTAATTCTTCTCTGAGGATGTATTACTTTATTTTTAAATAAAAGTATATTTTTCATGTATATAAGCTCACACCATACATGCACACAAACATACTGTATTCAAACAACAGCACCCTTGGTCCATGGCTTCTAAGTGTGAAATCACTTGTTTTCATTTTAGTCTGGCACATGCCCACCCATGCCCTGAGCAGCCCAGGCCTGTCTGTGGAAAGACCCAGAAGCAACCCTAAAGGAAAACTGGGTCAAAACCAACACTGTCTTTCAATATGCCCCGTAAACCTACTGACAAGACTGGTGATTCCCAGAACTTGGCCTTAGCCCAAGGGGGAGCTCCTGGCACCAGGCACCCTGCTGGAGATTCACCCACGCACCTCATGCCATCCTCCCAGCTCCCCAGGGGAGTTGGTGTCACACAGGTATTGGAAGCTAAGGCTCAGAGAGGTCAGACCAGAGGGCAAGCCAGAAGGACCCAAGGCTTTCTCCCTACACCTGCCTCCTACCCCCATCTCTCCCCACCAGGGCTCAGAGTATGGACAAGCACCCCCCACACACACCCTTCCAGTGCCCCAGTGCAGGAGCACAGCTGGACCATACCGGATAACGTTGTTGCAGTGGCCACAAAGTGGAGTCCGGCTGCTGGCTGGGAAGCGCTCAGCCCTCTGGACAGTCCCCCTGGCAAGTGGTGGCACCTGGGGACCCGCTGGGGTGTAGGCTGAGCCCCCCCGGGGCAGGGTGTGCTTGCTAATGGAGGTGGTGCTCTTCCCAGGGGCAAACTTCTGGGAGAAGCTGTCATCTGCCACCCAGGGGGGACGGCTGGCGGGCTCTGCAGGGCCCCCACTATAGGCCGCAGAGGATGCAGGGTTATAGTTGGGGGCAGGCGAAGGGGTATAGGTTGGTGCTGGGGATGGAGTGTAGGTGGGGGCAGGTGACGGGGTGTAGGCAGGGGTAGGTGAGGGAGTGTAGGCAGGGGCAGGCGAGGGGGTATAGGCAGGGGCAGGCGAGGGGGTGTAGGGAGTTGGACTGTAATTGGCTCCTGAGGACGGGCTGTAGGTAGATGCAGGCACTGCGAGTCAAAAAAACCCAAAGAAAGATGTGTCAGGAATTCATTCTTCCCAATTCCCCTCACTCCCAGCCAGAGAAATGCACAAGGTGACTTTAACATTAGAGCAGTATAATTTCAGTTTTTTTCAGGAGATTTGTTCCTGAACTTCTTAATGGCCCAGATCTGAATTCTCAGCAGGGTGTCCAGGGAGCTAGAGAGCAAGCACAGCCGAGCGTCGAAAGGGCTGGAAAAGGGACACAGCTATAAATATCTGCAGCTGTGCAGGGTGGGGCTCCACCAGGCCTTGGCTGCCCAAGGCCTCCATAAGACAGGGAGCAGGGCTGGGGGTACCTGGGCAGGGATAGGTGGGAGTGGGTCAGCTAACTCTTTTTTTTTTTTAAGATGGGGTTTCACCATGATGGCCAGGCTGGTCTTGAACTCCTGACCTCAGGTGATCCACCCACCTCAGCCTCCCAAAGTGCTAGGATTACAGGCGTGAGCCATCGTGCCTGGCCCGGGTCAGCTCACTCTTGACTGTGAGAAACTTTCTGTTGTACTCTGACCAGTGATTTGACATCTGAAATACCTCCCTTGGCATGAGTTTGCTGAACCTGCACCTAGTTCAGCCCTCAGGACAAAGCGGATGACCTGGCAGCTGGGTTTTCAGGTTCAGCTTTCAGGTTTAGCTACAATTACTTTCTTGAAAAACAGCTTGGCTTGATTTGTATTGGGGGGATATTCCATCTTGGTTTGATTAGGGTGGGGGATCTTGAAGAAGGCATTTAGAGGGTGCTGGGCAGAGACTCTAGGGTGACACAGCCCAGGTGTAGCTCCTTGCTTGACCCATAGCTGCCCCGAGGACCTCTGGACCTCCACATCGCTTTGGTAGAAGCTGAGAGTGTTTCTGAGCGACTGTCTAGAGATTGCCCAGGCAGTTAGCGCAGGGAAGAGAAGGCGCTGCCTCATTTCTGCCACCCCCTCCTCCAGCTCCCTGAGAGCAGAAAACCTTTTTGGGGTCACAGCACAGAAAAAGCATTGCAACTGCTTACCCACAGCCCTCTCAGGCCTGGGCCCTCAACATCTAGCCAGGGCAGACCCAGCTGTGCCCTATACACAAGGTCCAGCTGGCCTCCTCTTCTAGCGAGGGAGGTTCCAGAAGCCTCACCTCATTTCACAGTCTGCTCTTCCGGAAAGAGGCCTCATTCCCCCCACCCTAGGAAGCATGTCAGCGTAGCCTCCCTCCCCATTCCTGAGCTCAGCCTGGGCAGGATGGACTGCGCTGAGGCAGTTACTACACACACGCCCTGCTCCTGCCCCCTACCCCCCACTCCAGCCTCAACCTAAAGAGGAAGGTTTTCCTTAGGTCTTAAGACTCTGGCCCCACCTCCAGTCTCTCTTTTCCACCTGGATCCCCTGGGCCACCTGGGGCAGCCTGTGGTTCCTACTCTGCACCTTCCACTCCCAGGTGACCCACCCTTCAGAGCTGCTTGACCTGGAAACCCCTGTGCTGGGGGTGAGTAGGGACCAGGTAGTTAGGATCCATTCATGTTACTGAAGGAAGAAGAGAGATAAAGCCCTTCACAGCCCTGCCCTGGAGCCATCCCGTGAGTGAGGCCTTTGAAAGGTAATACCTTCTCCATAAGGAATCTTCCTCATGTTTAGGGGGTAACAAGGCACACAGCATGCCATCTGAATCGGTCTTCACGTTATTCCCCCTTTACATTTGAGGTCACTGAGGCTCCTACAGAGCTAGTCAGTGGGAATACATCTTCAAAATCATTTATTCTACCATCCCAAGCTGCCTCTGTAAAGAACATGAGTCCAATTTCCAGAAAATCTCAGTGCAACATATCAGAGAGCAGTCATTTTCAACTTGGAGGAGACCCCGTGCTGTGGGGTCTTGATAGTATAGCCAAGAGCCCCGGCTGCAGGACCCAGCTCTACTACCTCCTGGTTGTGTGTCCTTGGGCAAATTCCTTAACCTCTCTGGGCCTCAATTTCTTCATCTAAAAATGACAGTAATAATGCTTAGTATCTCACAGGGTTATTGTGAGGATTAAGGGAAGGTAAGAAATATAAAGAACTTAGCCTAGTACCTGGCATAGTGTGTCACTAAATGTGAGTGAGAATGCCAAGGATAGAGGCAACCTGGTCTCAGGGTCAGATGTATTGTCAGCCTGTCTCCTGGCCTGCTGCTCACCTAGGGAAGCCCAGCCCAGTTAGACTGGGGTGTGTGTTGGAGGGGCATCAGGTGTGGGGAGAGCAGGGAAGGGAAACGGGAAGTCTTGAAGTCAGATAACCTGAGACTGAGGTCTATTTACTGGTGGCGGAATGCCTGACGCCCTGCCTGCCCCACAGGGCATGGTGGGGATCTGCTGGAGTGACATAGTGCATGAATTTGGTAAATTCGTACAGCCCAGATTTGAGGTATTGTCACTCTCCCTAACAACTTTGCATAGCAGAGAATCTCAAAGTGCTGGGAGCAGAGGGGATTACAGGAATACCACCAGGGACAGAGAGCAGGAGAGGTGATCTAGCACAACTTCAGAGCAGCTTCATCCCTCTGTTACAGATAAGGGGGTTCTGTGCAACATTTTCTTTTTTTTTCTTTCTTTTTTTTTTTTTTGAGAGGGAGTCTCGCTCTTGCTGCCCAGGCTGGAGTGCAATGGCGTGATCTTGGCTCACTGCAACCTCCACCTCCTGGGTTCAAGTGATTCTCCTACCTCAGCCTCTCAAGTAGCTGGGATTACAGGCACCCACCACCATACCCGGCTAATTTTTTGTATTTTTAGAAGAGACAGGATTTCACCATGTTGGTCAGGCTAGTCTCGAACTCCTGACCTCAGATGATCCATCTGCCGTGGCCTCCCAAAGTGCTGGAATTACAGGCGTGAGTCACCTTGCCTGGCCCTTTCCTTTCTTTGTAAAGCGCAATTCTCTGCTAAAAAACATTAAGATTAGCTGGGTGCCATGGCTCACACCTATAATCCCAGCACTTTGGGAGTCCAAGGAGGGGGTGGATCACCTGAGGTCAAGAGTTCGAGACCAGGCTGGCCAACAAGGTGAAACCCAGTTTCTACTAAAAATACAGAAAAAATTAGCCAGGCATAGTGGCGGGTGCCTGTAATCCCAGTTACTCGGGAGGCTGAGGCAGGAGAATCGCTTGAACCCGGGAGGCAGAGGTTGCAGTGAGCCAAGGTCAAGCCATTGCACTCTAGCCTGGACAACAAGGGTGGAAACTGTCTCAAAAAAAAGATTAAGACAACAACCCCTAATCCTGCGCTGTCCAATAAATAGTGCTGCATGGCCAATCAGCACTTTAAATGGCTAGTCCACCGAGAAGTGAGAAGTGCTTTTAGTGTAACGCACACACCAGATTTTGAAGACTCATTAATAATTATTTTATATTGATTGTATGTTGAAATGATATTTTATTTTTTATTTATTTGAGACAGTCTTGCTTTGTGGCTCAAGCTGGAGTGCAGTGGCACACAGCAGTCTCTGCCTCCTAGGTTCAAGTGGTTCTCCTGCCATAGTCTCCCAAGTAGCTGGGATTACAGGCACCCGCCACTACACCTGGCTAATTTTTGTATTTTTAGTAGAGACAGGTTTCACCATGTTAGTCAGGCTGATCTCCAACTCCCGACCTCAGGTGATCTGCCCGCCTCGGCCTCCCAAAATGCTGGGACTACAAGTGTGAGCCACCGCGCTCCACCTGATATTTTAAATATATGTAGTCAAAGGGAAGATATTAAAATGAATTTCACTTGCTTTCTTTTACTTTTTAAAAATGTGGCTACTAGAAAATTTCTTTCTATTGGGTGGTGCTACCCTCATTAAAATGACTGCTTTCGCATGCTAGGCCTTTTACGTGCATTATTTCAAGTAATTACTCGCTGCAATCCAAGGAGGTAGATAATATTTGCAAGTCCATTTTACAGATGAGGAATTGAGGCTTGGAGAGCTTAAGTGACTGCCTCCAGGTCATTCAGCTGGTGAACTGCCTAGCTGAAACGAGCTCAGGCAGCCAGACTCAAAATCAACAGCAGATCCCCACTTAGAAACTCCCCAGGCAGCAAAAAAGGCTCTAGTTCGCCCCTTTCAAGTAAATTGGGCCTTGTCCCACCTTTCCTGCCTCCTTCTGACAATACTAACCCTATATCCTCTGGCTGGCAGTCACTTCCCTCCATCGGAAGGCCTTCCAGACTCCTGGATCCACCGCCATTTTTTTTTTTTTCCTTGAGACGGAGTCTCGCTCTGTCGCCATGCTGGAGTGCAGTGGCGCGATCTCGGCTGACCGCAACCTCCGCCTCCCAGGTTCAAGCAATTCTCTTCTCCGCCTCCCGAGTAGCTGGGACTACAAGCGAGCGCCACCACGCCCAGCTAATTTTTGTATTTTTATTAGAGACAGGGTTTCACCGTGTTGGCCAGGATGGTCTCAATCTCTTGACCTAGTGATCCGCCCCCCTCAGCCTCCCAAAGTACTGGGATTACAGGCGTGAGCCACTGCGCCTGGTCCCCACAACACAGAGATCTCACAGAGGCAGGCCAGAATCTGGACCCCAATTTGACGGCTTCCTTGCCCAGGGCTGTACCTACCCAGGGAAGGAACCTCCCCGGCTTCGGGGGCCCCGCCCGGCAGCTCTGCTCCCCCGTCGCAACCCCCACTCCCGGCGGGGGGCGAGCATGCAGCCCTCAGCCTCTACACCCTTCAGCCTGGCTCACCGTCTTGCCAAGAAAGACCTGATATCCCATCTCGGAGCCCCGGGGCTGTTGCTATTTCTGCGTGACGGAATTAAACCAGTCTAAATTAGAAGGTGATATTTCATCTCTAATTGGCAAGTTCAAAAGGCCTCTATCGCACTCGGCGGGCTCGGGGATGTGTAATTAAACAAGGTGACTTCTGACTCACTGGGGGCCGGGCCTGACTCTCCGCGAGCGCCTGGCCGCCGCCCGGCCCGCGGGCCAACGTGGCCGTCCCGGACCAGCGCGCAGGGTCCCCGAGCCGCCGCCGCCGTCCGCCCCCTCCCAGGCCCCAGGTGTTCTGGGGAGCGGCTGCCTAGCTCCGGCGCCAGCGATAAGATCCAGCCTGCGAACGCCGCCCTTGGCCTGGAGGAGGCCCCGGGGAGAGCTGCCGCTGCCGCTGCGGCCGCGGCGGTCTGGGGCCCTCCGGGTACTGCGCGGGCTCCCCACCCTCTCCGACGCCCGGGTCCGAAAAGCCTGGAGTGCTGGGGAGCGGAAGGGGGGCTCCGGCCCACACGCCCCGCTTCGCCCGGGGCCGCCTGCCAGCCGCCCCCGGAACCCACTCGGCAGCCGGGCCTCCGGGAGACGGAGGTGAAGGCAGGCCGGCTACAGCGCGCGCCCGCCCGGCCGCCTCCTTCCCCCCAGGCAGGAATGAGTTAACGTCTGCGCGGCCTGGGAATGGCGCGGGGCCCGCGGCTCCGGCCGGTCTCGCCCGCCTGGGCCGCAGCCGGAGGAGGAGGAGGAAGGTGACGCTGGGCGGGCCGGCCGTGCGCCCCCGGGGCCCTGACGCCGCCTGGCGGTCTGGGCGAGGACAGCAGGCGGCCGCCCCGGAAGGTGCCAGAAGCGTCTCCCCAGAAAGAGACGGAAATGTCCTCCTTGCGCCCCGGCAAGGACTCGCCTACACCCGCCGCTTCGCCTCCAAACTCCTCTCCAGTCTCCCTCCCGTGTTCCCCGTCTCCGAAAGGGCAGCCGCTTCCCGCCGCTTTTCACCACTGCAAAACGCCCCCTCGTCCTGAGGAGTTCCCACCTCAGAACCGGCTGTCCTTGCCCCTTCTCAGTAGGGACAGAGGGCACCTCCCGTGTGACAGACGCTGTGCTGGGTGCTTCATTCCATCCCCAGGACACGAGGTGTCTATGAACATGGCAGCCTGGAGGGATGAGGCGCTTGGTCTTCAACAGCAGCGCAGACCCTGACACCGGCCTCTCTCTCGGGCAAAAGCGGCTTCGACCGCCCACACAGCCCCACTGACGAGGGAGCTTCATGAAACAGCCCCCGAAGCAAGGCCCGCCCCGACTCAGTGCCGGTCTCATCTCCCTGGGCTCTCTCCCTGCGCCTGGATAGGACCTGCTCCCTAGTCGAGGCTCCGCATGTGCTGTTCGGTACCCCCATAGCTGTGGCCAGCTCTCGTACACTGGCATGCCACAAAACTTTTTTTTTTTTGAGACCGAGTCTCACCCTGTCGCCCAGGCTGGAGTGCAGTGGCCTCATCCTCCCCAGTAGCTGGGATTACAGGTGTGTGCCACCACGTCCGGCTAATTTTTGTGCTTTTAGTAGAGATAGGGTTTTGCCATGTTGGCCAGGCTGGTCACGAACTGCCGACCTCAGGTGATCTGCCTGCCTCGGCCTCCCGAAGTGCTGGGATTCCAGGCATGAGTCACCACGCCTGGCCCAGAGAAGACCTCTGTCCTCCTTCGCTCTCCCTTAGAATCATCCACTGCATTCTTGCCCACCTGTCTCCCCCAGGCCAGATGCAGGCTCCACAGGATTCTGGCCCACAACCGGGGGATGGAGGACAGAGCCTCATTAGCAAGGCCTTGCTGCCCATTCTTCCGGGGAAGTGACCCCAGAGCCACCTCTTGGTGCTTGCGACTCCTGGAGCCGGCACATGGCTTAGACAGCCTCCCCTCCCGCTCTGCATCTCACCTGGCTGGTAGACAGAAGGCCGGATGCTGGCAGTGGTGACAACCCGGGGCTTGGGTGGAGGGGCGGCAGGGCCCTCACTGTAGCTGCTGTGGGTGGCAGGTGCTGAAGAGGTGGCCGCTGCGGGGCTGTAGGAAGAGGTCTGGGGCCTGGAACCAAGGGGGAAGAGTTACAGCAAGAAGGACAGCCCCCACTGGGGCCTGCAGCCAAGGCAGGCTGGCTCCTGGGGCTTTGGAAGCCCCTGTGAGGACACTTGACAGAGACATCCCTGGGGAGCTGCCAGAAACTGTTCAGGAAGGACCACAGGGGTCTTGGAGGGGAGGAGGGCGTTCCTTGGGTAGCTAGCGCCACTGCCTTTGGAGAGAGAGAGGAAGCCACCAGCCAGATAGGAGGACACCAGGAAGATCCTTGACTCTCATGGAGACTGCATGGGCGGGACTGTGGAAGAGTGCAGGGGAGAGGAGATGGCGCTGGTCAAAACTACCTACCCCCTCGACCTCGTGGGGCACCTCAGCCCCTAACCACGTGGCCTCTTCTGCCTACCCTTTTCTCTGTTGCTGAAGGAACAGCAAAGTCTCAGGCTTCTGGGCACAGATGCTCGGGGGAAGTCAGGAGCTGCCCACCTCCCCACAAGGCCACCCCCCACAACCAATACACACACCTCTTCTGCATAGAATTCCTGTCGCCTTCCTCCAACTCGGTTAGTTGTCAAGGGGCCTAGGGTCATCTTTCCCTGCCTGTGGCCCAGGGACAATGGGGTCTAAGAGATGAAATAAGAAGTGTCCTAGTTCTTTACCCTCAGGAGAGCCTGTGTGTGGCCTCTCCTCCCGGAGAGCTGAAGGTGCTGAGCACTCCTGGAATCCAGCAGCCTGTGGAGCCTTGTCTGATCCAGTGTTCCCCAATTGTATTTGTTTGTAAAACCTTTTTCTTCATTTAAAATTAATGAATGCCTTGCAGAACACATCCCTGGTCTATCAGATCTGAAAGGGGATCACGTGGCCACACCCAGGGTAAATGGGTCATTCTGGAGGTGCTGGAGAAGCGAGCCCTGCCTGCCAGCCCCCCATGGTTTCCTGCCTTCCTTCTGTCTGTTCCTCAAGGGCCTGGGGCCTGCTGATCCCTGCTGGGCAGAGCTGTAGGAGGAAGAGTGCCTTCCTTTCCGGGGCTCTGAGAAGGGGGTGGTCCTGGGATAAGAACCAAGCTTCTGAGTGGATCCAGAGAGGTCCGAGGGGCTGTCCCAGATAAGACAGAGGTAAAATGAGCCTCAGGGAGTCTGCGGCATATCAGACCTGGGGGCTGTGCACACTTGCCCTGTCAAGCTGCTGAGTTTCTGGCTGAGTGAAGCCATTGTCTCCCCTCCCCAGGCCCACCTGCCCTTCTCTGGATAGATTCCTGTGCTGAGACCGGCAGAGTAGGGGTCTCCATGGAAGAGGAAGAGACAGTGTCCGAGGGGTGAGCGGCTTCCATGGTGATTGGGGGTGGGCCAAGGGGCAGTGGTCTTAGCTGGACTCCATCAGTGGAGGACACTTTGCTCGCAGCCCAGGAGCTACAGGTCCTGACTAGGGACTGGCATTGGGAACGGGAGCACTGAACAGTGAAAATTTATGGTATCCACTGAAAATTCTGAAGTCATGCCCCCATGAAAGACTGGCATGTCCATTTGCCTCCCTTGGGCTCCCCCCCAGCTCCAGCTCCACCCCGGCCCATGTGCGAGTCGGGGTGGTTGCTTTGCTCAGAGTGCAACCCCGTGACCCCTTCTGCTCCAGCCCCACTCCCTGCTGGGCAGCCCTCCCTGCCGCTCTCCAAGCTCCACCCAGGCCCCATCTCTCCTGCAAGGCAAAGGGAAGGGAGGGAGGACTCCAGGAGCTTTGCAGTGAGCAGGCCCAGGACAGCGAGACCTGAGCTTGGTGCTGGTGCCTGCCTTTGAGCAGGGTTGGGGCTCCAGGGATGACTGCCTGCAAGGCTCCAGCGTCTATAGCCCCCCACCATTCAAAGTGGGAGGCTTCTTCCCGCTCAACAACAGGGACATTTTTGCCCTACTCAAAGTCTCTTCTTTGTGCAGGTAGCAAGGCCGTTATGTGAAGAGATTCTGGTATAGAGAGGGGAAGTATCGTCCTAAGTCCCCCCAGGAAACTGGGATGAAACCACCCCTGGAGGCCCAGGGCCAGTCTCCTCCTTCAGGCTTGAACTGGGCTGGGGAAAGACTGGGCTTGGCACCATGTGGGTCACGTGAAGCCTGGGGTGGGGGCAGCAGACAGGCCTTCGAGCCAGTTTGCCCACATCAGTCCCACGTCAGGCTGCATCATGGATCTACCCATCCTAATCCAAGAGGCATATCCTCCCCAGCAACCCTGGGGGCCAGGGTGGGAGGCTGGGACACCTGGGCTCTGACCCCAAACACTAACTGGCCGACGCTTGGAAGCCCAGACAGAGAGCTGGCTCCATGCAGCCTAATGTGCCACATGCCACTACAGAGTGACCTGCCACTCTGGTCCCTCTGCCTCTTCTCTTCTCCCCTGGCCTTTGGTCTCTGCCTTGCTGGGTGTCTAGGAGGGCAGGTTGGGAGGCAGGAACTCACAATACTTGTTCCTTTGTGTTAGGTGTTCTACAGACATTTTTTCTATCATAACCCTATATAATAGGTGTTTGGTAAACATCTTAACAGATGAGGAAACTGAGGTTTGGAGAGCTTCAGTTACTTTTTCAAGGTTACACACAGTAAGCTGTGGGGCAGACGTAAATCCCACTATACCAGATGTCTCTGGTATTAACATGCTTCTCTAAAGAGAGGGGAGGAGAAGTGGGAAGTTCATGGCTAAACTCTGACCAAATCCTACCTGCCTTCCGTGCCCAGTTCAACGCTCCCTCATCCAGGGAGCCCTCCTTGATTTCTCCAGCCCACAAGGACAAGGCAGGAACAAAGACTTTCCACACAGTCCCCTTTCGTTATCTAACTGTGTGTGTATGAGTGTGTGTATTTGTGTGTTTGTGTATGTATGAGAGAGAGAGAGACTGTTACCTCTCTCACTGTTGTATGTGTCCCTGGGGAGCAGAGTGACAGTCCCTGCCACAGTGGTGCACACCCCTGAAATTCAGCCTCAGCTTCCCCTTGACACTCTGCACCAAGCAGCGCTGGCCTTGGCCTCCTGCAGGCCCGTGGGCCGTAACTACCTTGGACATAGCTGGCCACAGGTGGACCCAGAGTGGGGCGTTTCCTGCCTCCCTTCCTCAGGGTCAGGCCCGGCACCTGTGGACCAATTACCTTGGGCTGTCGGCGGGGCTTGAGGCAGGGGCTGTGGCAGAGGCGGAGGCGGAGGCGGAGGCGATGGCAGTATGGGCAGCAGCTGTGGCCAGGGGTGGCGAAGCCGCACTGGGAGAGGCAGCAGCAGGCAGCTGGGCAGAAGCGGGCAGCAGTGGGGTGGCGGCCTGGCTGGTGCACACCGGCGCATGCTCAATAGGGGTGCTGATGGGGTGGGACCAAAAAGACAACAGGTCAAGGGAGCCTGGAGACCCTATGGGTCCCCTCTGCATGGGGGCAGGTGGCTGCAGCAGAGGCAGGCTGGGCAGAAAATGCCACCTGCCTTGCAAACAGAGCAGGATCCTTAGAGGGTGTGTCTTCCAGTTCAGGGAAGGAGCTTCTCCAGTATCCTAGGAGCAGAGGCTCAGACCACAGGAGGGTCCCAGCAACATCAAAAACTTTTTCAATCCTGAAGGAATTTTCCACCCCAACCCCTCAATTTTTTCTGTACTTCCTAATTTTTCTTTCTCAGCAAAACATAGTGTGGTAGAAAAGCCAATGGAATTATCCACCCAGGTTCCTCCCTGACCCTGTTTTCATCCTTCCCCATTCAGTCAGGGGCATATGCTACCTTGGGAAGGGATGATACAGCAAAAAAAGCAGCAGGAAGATATATGAGTGCCAAGGGCTTAGGCTCTGGAGTTGTGAGAACCTGGGCTTTGGCTCCGAAGGACTCAGGGCACCAACAATCCACATGACTGAAAGCTACCATGCCAGGCAGAGCAAGGTTATCTGGACGGAAGTGGGCAATGTGGCATGAGGATTCAAGAATAGAAGCCCCTGTGCCCCTTTTCAAGGTCAACCCTGGGGAAGTGGCAGGACCCCAGGGTTCCCCATGCCCATGTCGAGGGGCCAGGAAGATCTGAAATAGCCCAAAGATCCCCATGCCTCTGTGTGGCCTGGGTGCCGTAGAGGATTTGCCATGCACCCAAGAGTGACTAGAACATGGTTCTGAGCACCTGCAGATCTGAAAGACCTTGTAACTGAGAAAGAGAAAGGTGATCACTCTGCCAGTGTGGACCAGATGGGATGGGGATGTCCCAGCGGATGCCAGTGCAGGCAGAATCTGACAGAGGACAAGGGTGTGCCCACACGCCCCCACCCTGAGTGCCTTGGCATTCTGCAAGCACTTCTTCTTCCCTAGACCCACTCTAGGAAGACAAGAGCAGTCAGAGCTGGGTTGCTACCTGTGAAATGGGGTGGGCAGAGAATAGAAATTAAATTATAGCAAAGCAAAGAAATGCATATTCTTTGCTCTTTGACTTGTATTTGGATTTGCAACAACAGCAACTGGATAAATGGAGCTCCTGCAGGTGGGAACTACTCCCCCCTATACTATGCAGTTTGTTTATTGATCTCATGCTATGTGCCAGGTATTCATTATGATGTCTTTACTTCCTCACAGCAGCCCTCTGATAGGGTATCATGGACTCTATTTAATAGATGAGGAAATGGTAACAAAGAGAATTCAGTTGCTCAAGGTCCTTCAACTCATCAGTAAAAATAGCAACATCTGATTGAGGGTTGTTTTGATTTGAATCCTTAACCAGTACCCCACAGAGGAAAAAACAAACCAAGTAGAATCTTTCCCCAATAAAAGGCACTATTCTTGTTGGAAACAATTAGAATAAAAATACTTTCCATTACTGAGTGCTTGCTACAGTATAAGAAATTACGCTGTTACTCCATTTTATTCTTTCAACCTCCCTCAGTGATCAGGATTGTGACCCTCATTTTGTAGATGAGAAATCCAAGGTCCCCAGAGATCATGTCTCTAGTAAAACATCACAAAGCTGCAAAATGGCAGAAAAGGTCTTGAGCCCTTACCACTATAACACCTCGCAAACTTCTGTGTGTGCTTGAAGCTCCTGGGGATCCTGTTAAAATGAAGTCCTAGTTGAGTAGGTCTGGGACAGGGCTGAGAGTCTGAGTCCACATTTCCTTTTTTTTTTTTTTTTTTTGGAGATGGAGTCCCACTCTGTCTCTGTCGCCCAGGGTGGAGTGCAGTGGCACAATCTCAGCTCACTGCAACCTCCACCTCCCGGGTTCAAGAGATTCTCCTGTCTCAGCCTCCCAAGTGGCTGGAATTACAGGTATGTGCTACCATGCCCGGCTAATTTTTGTATTTTTAGTAGAGACAGAGTTTCACCATGTTGGCCATACTGATCTCGAACTCCTGACCTCAGGTGATCTGCCTACCTTGGCCTCCCAAAGTGCTGGGGTTAGAGGTGTGAGCCACCACACCTGGCCAAAGGCCCACATTCTAACAGGTTTCCAGGTGGCGCTGATGCTGCTGGTCTGTGGGCCACGCTTGGAGTAGCTGGCACTACCAGGATCTGCTCAAGAGAGGAATGCAAGCAGACCCTGAGCTGTTTGCAAAAGCATCACTGGGTTGCTTTCCTCCATCTGGTGAGGTGTATGGTAAAAAGGGCATGAAATAGTGTGAGAGGGTCACAGAAGAATAGAGCTGGAGAAG
Organism: Plecturocebus donacophilus; assembly: GCA_004027715.1. Classification (NCBI taxonomy): domain Eukaryota; kingdom Metazoa; phylum Chordata; class Mammalia; order Primates; family Pitheciidae; genus Plecturocebus; species Plecturocebus donacophilus. The sequence continues at coordinate 6,043 of PVKP010035252.1, read as the reverse complement.
TGACAAGGTTGAGGGTTGACTGCCCCCATGGGAGAGAGTGCCATCCTTCTCCATAACTGTGTGGGAAGCTTTCGGGATGGGCAAGAGCAGTGGCTACAACCTGCCCGGGTCTTTCCCGACTTAGTGGCAGAAAAAGGCAGCCTTGGGTAGCCCAGCTTGCAGGCCTGCAGCTGTGCCTGGCCCTGGCTCTTCCATGAGCGACTTGTAAAAGAACCTTGCTTCTGGAAGCCATGCCAGTGATGTGACTGCCTCAGAGAAGTAGCTGCAGTCTCTGAAGCCACACCACTGAGCTGGCTGCTCAGACCTTCCTCTCAGTATGGGCAGGTATGGCCGAGGATGGCTCGGGCTGACACAGAGCACTGATCTCCTTGATCTGCTCTCCATGGCCCTATTCCACACTTCCAGTAGGCTGCTGGGAAATTAGGACATTGCACAGGACAAGGGCACTGACAGTGTCCAGGTTGGGGACAGTATTCTGCAGGACGAATAGGAAGTTGGCTTTGCCTGTCTCCTTGGCTCCAATTCACTGTTAGGCCAGCTTACCTGCTGCTCTCCCCAGCCATATCTCCAAATGAACCCTGGATTCCAGGGCATGAAGTTGGAGCTGGATGTGGGCCCTAGGAAATTCGTCATTGACCACAGCACCAGGACAATGATCACCGCCAGGTGTACCTGGGTGTGCACGTGAGTGAGCCTGCTGCTTGGGGTTCTTCCTGAGTGGCATCCTCTCTAGGACCACTGTCTAAAGACACCAAGACGCCAGGGCCTAGGGAAGGCAGAGGAGGCATCGAAGGGTATCCTGAAGGATCTTGGGCTCTTGTTCCAGGTCAGTTCCTGCCTGAAGTTCCACGAGCCCCCAGAAGCATCCTAACAGGGGCATCATAGAGCAAGCACTGCAGAGAAGTTACTTGGCCCTGGCTTCATTCCTAAAGATAGTGCTGGTGAGATCACCCCAGCCTGGTCTAAGGTCTACAGTTTCCTCCTACCTTGGTCATAATGACTTTTAAACATCTAAGCTAAAACCAAATCAAACCAAACTAGACCCAAATGCTCATGGCTTCATGGGGGAGGAGATGGCATGACCAGGAGAAACACAGCCTGGTCATCGTCCCCTTTTCAGCTCATCTCTTCCCTCAGTCTGGTCAGCATCAACGTGGAGCATGTTGACTGTGTGCCCCCGCTCTTCCATGGTGGCCCTTGGTGGTGGGAATGGTGGGGTTTGATTGATGCTGTTATTGATAACTATGATACTCTGTCTGGAAAGAATGGGATGGCGGTGGTGGTGATGCTGGGTCTTGGGGTTGTTGTCACTGGACTTGGATCAGAACTGTTGGTGATGGTGGAGGCCTTGTGAATATAATGATAGTGCTGAAGGGGTGGTTGCCACTTTCAGGGTGATGATACTACTTGTGTTGGTTAAGATGGTGGAGCATGAAAATCTCTGTTGATTGGATGATGATAGAATGCCAGTCAGGTGGTTGGTCTTGAAATTATTCATGCCGCCACCCACCTAGTCTACATTCCACCCTGATGCCTGGTGACTGTGGCTCAGGGGAACCCTGAGCTATAGCACTTTGCCCCAGAAATGCTCTACTGCAACTCCAGGGCCCACATTGCCATTGTGGTCTAGGCGAAGAATGCCTCATCAGCTACAGTGTGAAAGGTGCCCTGGAGCCTTTGCTAGTTCACTTTGCCTTCAAAATACATTCAAAAATACCATGGCCTTGGAGTCTCGGTGCAGACCACTACTAACTATGACATCCTCTGCATTCTCTCCGTTCCAAGCAAAATGATTAACTTGGGGTTCTGGGACACTGCTTCTCATCAGCACCTCTGCTCATTCTGCTTAGAGTATCTGTCCAGGCTTCTGTGTCTGTGTCCACCCTAACTCTAACCATTCCTGAAGATAAAAACACACTGACCTCTTCTTCCAGGAAGCCTTCTTTGATCCACCAGTTGGAGGGATGCTCCCTGTCTCTGGACCATACATGATCAACCTCGCATTGGGAACACAGCCACATCAGCCCTTTCTGATTCCATTAGCACCCACAGCAGTCAGGCACCTCCACAAATGCCCATAGACACCGGCTGCTAAATGAGGACATCTCTCCTGCTTATACCTAGGACTTTACATGAAACCCAGCCTGGGGCCACCCGGGGTACTACATGAAGGGGTCTGGGCTAGGTGGGAAGGCAAGGGTTAAACCTGGTGGTTCCAAGAGGGCTCTGGCAGGTTGGGGGCTGGGAGCAGGGGTCCAAGAACCCACAAACTCTTAGTGGCTGGCTAAGGTTCTCTGCCAGCCTCAGGATACCCACTGCCCAGGACCTTACTCTATCTGGCAGACCCCTGCCCCCAACCCACCCTTGGGCCTTGCAAGTCCTCCGTAAAACATCAGCCAAATATGGGTGTGCTCCAGGAAGCCTAGATGAAGGCAGCTATCCTCCTTTCCTCCCCTTGGGAATCCTCCAGCCAGGATGAAGCCTGCCTGGTGCAGGCATCAGACTGCTGGAGGCAGGATGAGGTGCGAGGCCAGAATAGGTTGGCAGGGGGCTTTAGGGAACATCTCAGGGTGGATGGGCAGGAGACAGCGGCCTCCCACACCAGCCCTTCCTGGTGGGATTGCTAAGGTTCCTGGAGGCAGAGGGAAAGCCTGTGCCCAGGCAGCAGGAACGGGCGCAGGGCTCTGGCCAGTCCAGCCACAGAGAAGGCAGGAGAGCCTTGGGGGCTGGGCCTCAGCGTCTGCTTCTAACGCAAGTGCTGCCACTCTCATGTCCTCAGCCTGTGATTTCACACAGTGGAAAGTGACATGGAATTGGCCTGGAAAAGCTTTGCCATCCATGGGGTACTTTCTACTTTCTAAGTGGTCAGGCCTGGGTCAGGTGCATGGAGCGCTAGCTTGTGGCTCACAGCTCAGCAGGACGTGAGCCGAGGCCTGGCTGGGGTCTTTTCGGCTGCTGCTGCTCTTCCTAGCCCTTCCTAAATGCTCAGGACTAGGACAAGGACACAGGTAGGTGGGAGCTGGAAGCAAGACCCAGGTGGAAGCCTTCCCAGCCCTCCTGTGTCCTGCCACTTGAGCAAGACTCTGCCAGGGCTGCTTTCCATCTCTTCCTCCCTGAGCCCCGGCCCTGGCCCCCCGAGTTCCCTTGTGAACTGCTCCTCAGCCCAGGTGTGCCCACTGGAGCCCTCCTCTCGCCTGTGGACCAGGACTAAGCATAAGTAGCTCCTTCCTGGGAGGACAGCTTGCCGGTGCCTTCTGATGGGACGGGCCAGGACAATGGCTCAGTCTGCTGGCTGCAGCAGGGTGTGGGAGGAGAGGCAGGGGACATTTGAGTATTCCCATACACACTGTCCTGTGAGTGACTAAGGTTGCCCACAGACCTCGACACAGATTCCCACCACCATCCTCCTGCCCTGGGTTGCAGATGGGCTCGGGACCTGTTGGGTAGGAGAGTAGCAGGAGCAGAGCTGCGCTGGGTCCTGGGACCGGTGGCCACTGCCCCTGCCCCTCTTCTGCTGCGGCCTGTCCTTTCTCTGTCCCAGATCCTGCCCTTACAGCTCCTCTCGGGTGGGACACACACAGGCACAACATGACTTGGGCTTGGTGTGGTTCACTTCAAATCCTCTTTATTTCAGAACAAGCATGCTTATATGTACAGAAGAGAGAACTATGGAGCCAGCACACACAGTACAGAAAGGAGGGTGCACGACCCCATCTCACCACTGCCAGGAGGGGTCTCTGCCTCATCTACCCTGGGGCTTCCACTTCCTCTTCAAAGAGCCCTATTCTGGGCTGCCCTGGGCTCCAGAGGGCAGCGAGGGAGCCAGGCAGGGCCAGGGTTCAGCCTCTTCCCCAGACCCTGATCTACAGGTGACTCATTCTAGGAGGGCATGAGGCCAGGAGCTAAGGATGGTGGGAAGCTGAGCAGTAGCCCATCCATTTCACTTGGTTCTGGGGTGTTACGCCAGCAAACCCCTCATGCCCTCTCTGGTCTAGAGCTAAGGCCCTGTGCAGAGGGCAGGAGCTCAGGCTACAGGCTATTTGGGGGGTGGTGCGAGTTACCCTGGGGGTGGGGGTGGGAGGTGCAGAGCTGCAGGGGTCTGGGCCCCAGCATCGGCTCTGGGGTGGGCAGAAGGCAAAAATGCTGCGGTTGGCCATCAGAGGTGCCCCCAGCACAGTTATACATTGTCAAGCATCACCGTGGGGCTCACATGCCAGATCTGTGTGGGGGGAAGGAGGGAGGGAGTCCAGCCTGTCGGGATGGGGGGATTCCAGGCAGCCTTTTAGCTTTTAACATTAAGGATTTGGGCTGAAAGGCCATGGTGCCAGTTGCGCAATTTGGCAAAACGTGGGCTGTTACGTTCCGTTTCAAACCTTTCCCTGTGGCACAGAGAGAGAGAGAGACAGAGACAGAAAGAGAGAGAGAAGAGAGGAAGAATGAAAGGGGTTAGGGGATGTGTTCACCATTCCCCTGTCTAACAGCTGGGGCAGAGGGCATGGGAGGGCAGAGGCAGAGGGGCAGTGGGCTTGGAGAAGCTATAGAATCCATATGGGACATTCTAAGGGGTCAGGCCTTGGTTAGGACAAGACCCAGAGTCCTGGGGACCAGGATGGAGGGACTGAAGCCCCTGACTTGAGTGAGTGGGGGCCACGACGAAGGGACCTGGCTAATGGCTCTGGGGCAGACTGAGCAAAGGGGGCTTCCCTGGCCCATTTAGTGAGGGCTGGACAGGGCTGCTTTGGCTTTGATCTCTCAGGATTGAACCAGATAGATAGGTGCACCTCGCATGATCTCTGTCCCCTAGCTGGGCATCAGGAAGGATGAGCCCCTATCCCCCATGATGAGGCTTGGTGGGCAGCCCTGCCCCCTCCCTGTGCCACCCTGGCCTCCACAAGACTTCACTGTCCCCAGAGAGAAGCCTTCACACACGGCCCCTGCCTGCCCCTGTCCACCAGGCCAGAGCACAGCCCAAGCACACACGTGCACACCCACAAGGCCACCGTCACAGATAGAGGGCCAGGACCTCCTGCCACTTCCCACTAGTGGGGACTCTCGGGGCTGAACCCACACCTGCTCAGCTGAGGGTACAGTACAGAGCAGGCAAGCAGCAACCAGAAACGTGGGAATGAATGGAGGAAGACAGCACCTGAGAAAGGCCAGTGCCGCAGGCACCGGAACCCAGGCCCTCCAGGCTAGAAGGGCCAATAACATCCTCCAGACCACAGGTGCCCACTGGGGTCAAAGGGCCCCATCTAGCCACAAACAGTATGTTTAACCTGTACAGTGTTTAAAACTCGACTTAAAAATTAATTTCTAAGTCCATACCATGAGATGCTTCTTAGCAATCAAAAGGCATAGATGAACTATTGGGGCACTCAACCACTTGGGTGACCCCTGAGAATTATGCTGATTGAAAAAACAACCTATCTTAAATGGTCCCATGTTACACGATTCCATTTATATAATATTCTTGAAAAGGACAAAATTATGGAAATGGAGGACAGATCACAGATTAGTGGTTGCCAGAGGCTAGGGAGGTGGGTGGGTGCTGGAGGGAAGTGGGTGTGGCTATAAAAAGGCAGCATGGAGAATCCTGGGTGATGGAAGTTCTGTGTCTTGCCTGTATCAATGTCAGTATCCCGGTTGTGATATTGTGCTTTCATCTGCAAGATGCTACCCTTGGGAGAAACTGGGTGAAGGGAACCATGGGATCCCTATTATTTCTTACAACTGTACTGAATTTGCAATTATCTTCAAACAAAAAGTTTAACTAAGAAGTTGGCCGGGCACGGTGGCTCATGACTGTAATCCCAGCCCTTTGGGAAGCAGAGGTGGGCAGATCACGAGGTCAGGAGTTTGAGACCAGCCTGCCAATATGGTAAAAACTCGTCTCTACTAAAAATACAAAAATTAGCTGGTCGTGGTGGCACGTGCCTGTAGTCCCAGCTACTTGGGAGGCTCAGGCCGAAGAATTGCTTGAACCCGGGCGGTGGAGGTTGCAGTTAGCTGAGATCGTGCCACTGCACTCCAGCCTGGGTGATAG
>PVKP010035251.1:0-23477 GCA_004027715.1 Plecturocebus donacophilus | reverse complement strand
GGGCTAGTGGAGTAACAGTAGGGGATGGGGAGGTTGGGGAGGGATAACATTGGGAGAATGCCTGATGTAGGTGACAGGTGTATGGAGACAGCAAACCACCATGGCATGTATGTACCTATGTAACAATCCTGCAAGATCTGCATATGTACCCCAGAACTTAAAGTATAATTTTAAAAAATTTAAAAATTAAAGTAACTTTACCCCCTTTTATCATTCTGGAAATATTAATCATAATTTCTGTAGGTTTTTTTCTTCGTTGTTTTCTTTACCCTCCTTTTTTCTCTGTTTTGATCCCGGCCTTTCATGTTGAAGGGCTTTCTCAAATGTCAAGTAATTATTAGGTTTCCATTTATGTTGAAGTGTGAGGCATTACAATCTTGATTGAAAGTGGTGAGAGAAGAGAGAAAGGTACCGACAGGTGGGTTTCACCATTGAGTAGCTGAGTGGGCTCACAGTTTCACTGGGAGACCATATATCAACAACTGCAAGTCTTTTCTCTTAGAAAAATCAAGACAAGTTTTTCTGAGAAAACTTTTCCCAGGAAAGTTTCTTCCAATGTCTTGCTCATGTAATATTAACCTGGCTACCAGTATTCTGAGATTTGAATGAGGAGGAGAGCTAAGAGCCTCACTTTTCAGAAAACTAATTTATCCTTAATATCCCTGTTTTCAGATTGGCTCCTCACTCCTCCCTCAACTGTGCCTGGTGGCCCTGTGCCCAGAACCTTTCTGGTTCAATCTCTCAGAGCATAAACTTTCTGTTTACCTGGAAAGGGATGATTACCTGGATAAAGAGAATAAAGGAATACATCTGGGATGGGGAGGTTCACACTGCTTCTTTTAAAAACGTTTAATCAACCTTCCCATTTTTCAGCCTCACTCTGAATCTGTGCCTTCAGAAGTAACTGGTGACTCCAACTCTCAGGCCTCTGTAGGATTCTGTGGCTAGAAATATTTTGCTACCTGTTGGTTTCTACCATCTACCCACACACCCTTGCATTTTTGGGTCAGTTTTCTGCGGTCTGCTAAGTCAGATACCACTCATCCATCTACTTTCTCATTTCCAAATTGTTAGCTCCTTTTATTTGCTGATGTTTCCTTTCCCGTTCTCTTTTTCCTTGTGGGTTTATGCCTTTAAAAAACCTATATTAATGACATTTTAGTGGGGCTTCTGGAGGTAGCCAAGACAAACATGTGTGTTCAATCAGCTACGATTAAGAAGTTTAATGTTCTCTATTGTAGTTTAGGGCCAAAGTAACAGTTAATCATAAAGCGTTCTTCTACCTTGCTTTGCCTGCCTTCTCTGTGCCTTTATCTACTGGAGTGGAAGACTGGCTGAGGTACTCCTGATCACAAATCACCCTGTCTGACCATGACACCAAATCAAGTGTAACTTAATACATCATCCTAAACAAGCAAACACTGTCGCCTCTAACACAGCCTTCATCACCACCATCACCATCAATCACCTTTATCCCCATCACCACTGCTATCCTCACCTTTACTTCCCCATCAGACTATGATGACTTCCTGCATCACAGTCTCCATTCCCCTTTTACCACTACCTCTACCATCATCTTACGCACCTTCTCCATCATCTCCTCCATGATTTTATCACCACCATAACTTCCGACACCACCACCACTCTCTCCACCACCATTATCTCACCATCAACTTCACTGTCATCACCTCCATCATTTTCACCAGGACTTCCACCATCCTCCAGCATTATCTCCTTTAGAAAGATGTTTAACATCCTATATTGAATATATCCTTCTCCCATGAGTTGCCATAGTGATTTTCAGTAACATAAAGAAGTGATTTCTACATCTGAACACATACTGCTTTCAAAAAAGAAAGTAGTGGAAAAGAACCTACTGATTTCTCCAGCTCAAGCCACATTCATGGGTCGAGAGAGGGGGAAAGGGAACATGTGTTGAGCCCTTTCTAGGCAAGAAGCATCATACTAGGTGTGTTAGAAAGAGAATCTTCTTGAGTGAGAATCATTGCTCCAGTTTTATAAGGAGGTAACTGAGATTCCCAGATGCTAAATAATGTACTCAAGGCCACACAGTTAATAAGTGGTGGAGCCAAGATTCCAACCCTGTGTGATTTCAAAGTCCATGTTCTTTCCATTACATTATGCTGGCAAGAAATCTCAGGAGCTTGGTTTAAGCACAATGGGATATGACTCTGAGCAAAAAAAGAAAAAAAGAAAAAAGTCATAGTCATGGTCTCTAATCCCAGGGGGATCTGGTCAGATGAGGCAGGAAGAAGCCCCTCTCTCTCAAAAAAAGAGATAATCACTGTTATCTGATGAATAAGACTACATCCCTGCCTTGCAGACCCTTTATTTCGCCCGAAGTCCCCAGCAACTCTTTCCAGTGCACAAGCCCTGCCACCTCTCCCTGACCTTGGGTTCCCTGAGGGAAAGAAGGAGTGTGGACATCCAGTCCTGGGAATGCCTGGGGTTGGGAGAGCTGAGTTATTTTGGGATTGTTTACATTTGGAATCTTCCTGATCTTTGGTCCCAGAAAAACACCCACATGTTGGAAACTCTTCCGAGTTATTCACTGTTGGAGTTTTTCTTCATCTCCTTCAGCTTTTTCTTCTTCTTGGATGGAAAAAAAATCTGCTAGTGATTAGTCACAACCTGTGAGGCTCAGCTTTTGACAGCCCCACTGAGAAGAGAGAGACAAAGAGGCTCAGAGAGGGGCCCAAGGGCAGACGCTGCTGGGAAGGAAATATGGGTTCACAGTATTGACCTCCCGGAGTAAGGGATGGTCCATTCACCTTTATTTACCAGAGGACAACCACTCCCTGCATGTAGGGCCCTCAGTGGCTGTTTCATTCTAAGCCCTCTTCACTGGAGAGCAGAAGCCAGAGCATGTGTTTCAGAAAGAAGACAGGGGGTCAGGACTGGGCAAGCAGGCTCCAGACAGAGGAGAAGAGGAGCAGGTACCAAGAGCAAAGGATGCTTGCCGCATGGGGTCCCTTTGACCACAGCCTCCACTGATAACCCAGAGTGCCCCGTATCAGGGTGGAAATATAGCTGTAGATGAAAATCCCAAACCTCCTTGGACAACCATGTGATCTCTGGCAGGTTTTATCACATCTTTGTTCTCCTGGAAATCCCAGGGTGTAAGTGGGCCTCTTGCTTTTTTGCGAGAAGGCTAAAGGTCAGATGGGGTTAAGCACTGTCCACTGAGGCCAGGACAAAGGGATATTGTTTTAGCTGAAGAACTAGGGCCTGGAAGTCAGATCTGGATTCAATTTTAAAATCTAAGGATTGTGAAACATGGTGGGGAGGGGGTAATAAAGGGAATTTGGGAAATCTCCCTTGGTGTAGGTCTTTTTAAAGAGGTTTCAAAGCAACAAAGGGAAAATCAATTTCAGTACAATAAGCAACAACATAGCAAGATGGCTTAAAGTCAGGGAGATGGCAGAGCCTCCCCTAGGGTGGATGGGACCCTGGGCAAATAGTTTTTTGCCAGGCTCCTGTCTATGTAAACAATTGAGTCATTCAAAATCAGCATGTCAGCACCATTCTGAAAGTCCAATTTCGTGTGATCCCACATAAAAAATTCTTCACCAGCCAGGGGAGCAATCCATTTACCAGACTGCCTGCCAGGAACCAAGTCTAGCTGTGTGGCCCCAAGACGACTGCACACGCATGAGGCCCATGGTTCCTTAGTACATCTAGTCAACCTTACACATGGGTTTGAATGTCAGAGGGCACCCCAGGGAGGAGAAACAGGGATGGGGCCCACACAGGTCCCCGTCCAAGCTCAGGGAGCCCACTTAGATGGTCAGTTCCAGCTACAGAGGGGAACCTAGAAGATTTCAAGGAAAGTGCTACAAGGCATGGGGCCCTTCTTGCCCAGGTCTTAGGGTGGTTTGGGGGTTGGAGGCAGTAGCCTCTCAGCAAAGGCTCTTTATACCTCTGCAGTGAAGGAGGCTGAGGGAGGGGCCAGCAGCAACACCGGGTTTTCAGTTCAGGCTCTGTCTGTTACTGGCTATGTGACCTCAGGTCACCCTGTGTTCCTTTCTGGGCCTCAGGTTCCTCATCCATAAACCAGTAATGTTAATGCCCACTCCATGGAGCTGTTGTAAAGACTAATAGTCCAGTTTCCTGATCCTGCCTTTGCCTGCAAAGAGCCAGCTTGCCTATGGACAGTGTGGCCCAGGTCTAGAATCTTGGCCCTGCCTCCAGGGGCTCTGGGGCAGGCCTGTGCTGGCCCCAGTTCTTTCTGTCCCTAGTGCTAGCCTTGGAACCATGGCTCAGCCTCATTTGAGAAGAGAGGCCACCAGGCCAGGCCTCACTGGGGGAAGCACCAGGCCAAGGTAAAGGCTTGTTATCCAAAGTAGGCTGCAGAGGGCAGTGAGTCCAGGCTGTGGGACTGACAGGAGGGAAGGAAGGCCCAGCCTGGGTCACCAAAGCAGGGTGCTTGAGGCTGGTATTCCAGCTTGAACTGACAGGACAAAGAGGAGAAAATAGGAGAAGTCAGCTTGACAATGAGAGCAGAATTGCAGTGATACAGCCAAGAACCAAGGAATGAGGAAGGCATTCACCCTGGAAACGGTAAGGAAATCATTTCTTCTTTATGGGAACTACAGGGCAGGGGGCTGAGGAAGGTTCTTGTCTGGGAGTCACACTGATCTTGTAGGAAAAGGGGGTGGAAGCTGAGCCTTCAGAGGAAACTGTTCAAAACTGTTCAAGCCTCCATCTCCATCCAGTGCTATGTATGACTGAATCCTAGTGGCTGATGAGCACAAATCCACATTCCCTCCCACAAAGCTGCCCTAGGAGCCGGCTGAGGAGCAGCCAGGATCTGGGGCCAGCTGGGAAGTAGAAATCTGGACTCAAATAAGCTAAGCATGCCCTCTCTCTGTCTCTCTCTTTCTCTACTGATTACCCACCCCCATTTCCCAATACTAGGGGAAATCCCCTCTGATTGCACCTGCTCTTGCCTGTGGAGATAAATGGACTTCCCCTAAGACCTTCAGCATTGTGAAACCAAGCTAGAACAGCCCCCAGAGGAAAAGGCAACGGAAGTCCTTGGCAGTGACCCAGCAAGGGCTCCCCCAGAGCCTGTTGTGGAGACACTCCATCCATGGGCTTGCCATCCTCACAACTCTCCCCTGCCAGGCAGCTAGCTTGGCCATACACTGTGGAGCCCTCTATATTTCCAGACTGGGGGACAGCCCCCTGCCCAATTCTCACCTCCACTAGGGAGTGCCCCCTACTCCATTTATGGCCATTTCTTTTTTTAAATCTAAAATATAGTCTGTCAAAGAATGCTTTTTCTTACTTGAAAATTTAAATAAAAAGTCTTTCCAAGATATAAAAGTCAATTTCATTTCATTACAGTACACATTTAATGTGCTAACATCAGAAAGAAGAGGCTCTCATGCACATCAATAGTCTCAGAACAAGGGCTGGAGCTGCAGGTGCAATGCCACAGCTGGCAATGAAGTCCTGTCCTGGTGGCAGAGTGCAGGACCGGTACTGGCCCCACCTGAACAGGGGGAAGAGCTAAGTTTCTGCTGAGTCTACAGATTCCAAATGGGTGGAGGAGAGGTCTCCATAGTTGTGTCCCAGATCAGTCAGTCTTCCAGGCCCGAGATTTGCCAGTGAAGGGGGAGGGTGAGAAAGAGCACTGGGGGAGGAGAGCATATGAGAGCACCTGCACCCAAGGGGAAGACTGAGACACAATGTGTAGGGATTGAAGCCACAGGACTGCTGGGGTTTGGCCAAGTTTGGTGACATTGGGAGGCTGGGACCACTCAGGTTAACCAATGCCTTTGGGCTCAGAATGTCATTCTCATTTATTGTGATAATGAATGACTGAATATCCTTTTAGATCACTCTCATACCTATTAACTCCAGAGAGAGAAACAGTTCATTATTTCTCCCTTTTTATAGTGGAGAAACTGAAGTGAAAGGATGGCAGCATGTTCTTCCCCTGCACCACCCTTCTTCAGGGCAGCTGGTTGGAACCCCCAGGGCCTGGCCCAGACCAGCATTTGGGTGGAGTCCTGACATTGTCCCTCCTTACCCTCCCCCAATGGAGGGAAAAAGAGCCAAAACTTCCCAAGCCAGGGCATGAGAAGATGGCTCTCCCCAGGATAGGAGAAGCCACTGGTCACCAGGAAGCAGCCCAAAGGTTTTCACCAGGCACCCTCGCCCACACTTATGACCAAATGCCTTGGGTCAACGCCTCTGACCTGGGCCTGTTCTCCAAGATAACTGGTGCCTTGGGCAGCAGCCCTTACCTTGTGGGAGAAAGATTTAGCCTCATCTTGGGTACCTGTGCCCAAGCATGCCTACTTCATCATTCTTAGGCCACATGCTGCTGAGATCAAGCCCAGGTGCAGTCCCACCCAAAGACTAGGAGCTCCCTAAAAGCAAATTGAACTGTTATGCATTTACTCTCAAGACTAGTTCTTGCCTATTTCCCAGAAAGAACTAGGATTGGAAGTTTGATAGTTTCTCCTCCCAGATAGCCATTTGTCTTAGATTTCCCTCCATCGACGGACAGGGACTCACCACCTGTTTGCCATTCAGTGAATGAGCCTGAGTCTCCCCATTGCCCAGATGGAAAAAGCAAGTCCCAGAGACATCAGGTGACTTGCCTGTCAGAAGTGTTCTTAGTCCTGGACCTCTGGCCTCCCAGCCTAGGGTCCTTTCCTCCAGACAACCTCGCCATGGCCTCATGGTGTTCACCCCAAGTAAAATCCTGGAGCCGGGACAGGAACTGGGACAAAGAGGAGGAGGACACTGGGGCCCAGGCCTTGACCCCAAGTTCCTATTTATAATCCTTGTTCCGGAGACAGCCACTTAAACACACATTCCTGATAACTGAATAATCTTTGGCACCAAGTAAAAAATAGCCTGTGGCCCAGACCACAATTGCACAGCTGGAGCAGGGTGAGCAAGGACGGCGTGGCCCCAATGGGGCAGGACAGGCTGCTGAGGGGGAGGGGTGGCGGGCGGGGCCGGGTTGGGACAAGTGAGTGGGACAGCAAATATAGTCAGTTAAATATAGCCTTGCCGACCTGGACACAGTGCCAGACTCCTCTACAGTGAGCATTTTCCAAACCGGCTAGCATCTCCTGTTCCCAAAGGAAGTGATAGTCAGAGCCCTGGATGGGAGGGGCTTGAGGGGTCTTGGTGACGATGGACTCCAAGGCTCAGAAGCCTGCATACAAACCGATGCCCTGCCAGCATCTTCTGGAAGTGCCACTTTGATGGAAGAAGTGTGGCTGTGCCCTGAGGTGGATAAAAGAGGTTATATCATTTCCCAGATGAGCTAGTCAAGACCCCAGACACCTTCCAAACCCCAGAGGACTGAGACTGAGGTCTCTTCTCCACGAGGTCTCAAGCCAGAAATGGAAATGAGAGAAATGGAGAGTTCTGAGGTCCAGAGCCCAGAGGGGTCTCTGAAGCAAGCTGGGGGCCTGACCTAGGTGGGGGCCTCAGAGATGGCAGCCATGGACCTCCTTACCCTCCCCCAATGGAGGGAAAAAGAGCCAAAGCTTCCCAGGCCAGGGCATGAGGAGATGGCTCTCCCCAGGATAGGACCCCTTCCTTGTCCTGAAGGATCATGGTCGTGCAGGCTGCTTGGGCTGATAGTCTGGCAAATCTTTCTCTGCACCTAGCAGTTTCCTCTCAAGGCCCCTCAGTTGCTCCTTCGGGACAGAGCTTAGTTCTGAGTTCTGAGACCTGGAGAACCGGTTGTGTACCCACCTAAGGAGCTATGACCATAGGAAACAAGGCAGACAGCTCCAGATCTCAATCCCTCTGCATGGTGGTGTCTCCTGCACTCCCTCCAGGTCCCAGAGAGCGCCTCGCTTGTAGCTGAGAGGTCTCCTCCTCATCCCTGTCTACTCACCTGTAAGCCACCTGAAGAAGTCTCACTCCAGCCCCTGTTGCCATTGTCCCCTGAGACCTCCTCCATAACCAGGTGTGTCCGCAAACTCCCAAGGTCACCAAGCTGTACTGCTCAGGTCCCCTGGGGAATCTGAAGAGGACATCCCTGCCCTCATTATTATCCTCACTGCCTCTGCCTCCAAATCCCGCAAAGCCCAGCTCTCTCTCTCTAAGCAGGATATGATCCACACTTATCATACTTCCACCTGCCCTGCCTGCAGCCTCCTTCCAATCTAGGGAATCCTCCTTGGATGTGGCCTTGTGGGAAGTAGTGGCGCATTCCCCCAACTCAGAAAGTAAGATGTGCCAAGCCCTCCCCATCACTGTTCCTGACAATTGGGCCAGGTAGTCTGCTAGTTCAACAAAGACCCTGCGGAGAGGAACTGCTAAACCTCCCCAAGCTGCAGCTGTTGAGGTTTCTGCAGTTGTGTGGGGGAAGGGGCTGGGGCATGCAGGGCCGGTGCAGCCAACTTTGGGGTCCCAATATCAGACACTGGCCCTTCATTCCACAAAGATGCCCCAAGAGCCACAACATGCCAGGCAGCACCGTGGATATTGGAGGGAATGAGACCCAGGAGCTATTCTGGCAGCTGCTCAGAATCAAGTGTGCTGAGAAGGAGAGCATGAAGATGAGGGATGGGAAGCCTAGATAGGGGATGGGTCAGGAGAGTCTCTCGGGGGCAGGGGGCAGAGGGGCGAGGGGCTCCAGGCAGGACCCCTGTGTATAAAATGGCTCCAAGTGCAGGAAAGGGGGGCTGTTTGAGGATGTAAAAGAAGGGCAGCCTGGTTGGTGCTCAGAATGAGACGGAGAGAGACAGGAAACAACGAGAGAGGCAGGAGGAGGCTAGAGAAGTGTGTAGGGCCAGATCATGCCTTGGACTCTGCGTTAAGGGAAATTCTGAGGGCAATAGGAAGCCACTGAAGAGTTTCAACCAGGGTAGCCCGATCTATTTATATGTTAGAAGGATCCTTCCAGCCACAGAATGGAGAGTAGATGGAAGAGGGCTTGGACAGGATGTGGGCAGGCCACTTAGGAGGCACTGTGGACATCCAGGGGAACGATGCAAGCAGCCTGAACTCAGTTGATGGAGGTAGGAGATAGGGAGAGGTAGGCCGTCCCGAGACATCAATAGGAAACAGAAACCGCAAGGCACAGTGAATACTTAGAAGAGAGAAGGAAAGATGGAGAGAAGTAAAACATATATTTATTCATGTATTCAGCAGCTGTGCAATGAGTGTCTAATGCACACCAAGTTCTTTGCTAGGCGCTGAGGATACAGCAGCAAGCAAGACAACAAAGTCCCTCCTCCTGAGGGTTACACTCGAATGGCATGGGAGCAATGTAAAGTAAATAAGTAAACACATACAGAATCATTCACAATCATAAGCCACATGCCAGGAAGACAGGACAGGTTGAAACCGTATGCAGCCTTCCAAACCCCTTGTTGTCCCTGCTTCTCCTTCTGGAATGGGCAGTTTCTGGGACAGCACATTAAAAAGCATGAGCTTCAGGCAAATAAACTGCTTGAGGCCAGGCGCGGTGGCTCACGCCTGTAATCCCAGCACTTTGGGAGGCTGAGGTGGGTGGATCACAAGGTCAAGAGATAGAGATCATCCTGGCCAACATGGTAAAATCCTGTCTCTACTAAAAAAACAAAAATTAGTTGGACATGGTGGAGAGCACCTGTAGTCCCAGCTACTTGGGAAGCTGAGGCAGGAGAATCGCATGAACCCAGGAGGCGGAGGTTGCAGTGAGCCGAGATAGTGCCATTGCACTCCAGCCTGGGCAACAGAGTGAGACTCCGTCCCACAAAAAAAAAAATAAAAGAAAGAAAGAAAGAAACTGCTTGGTTGTCCCTTTCCTTGGGCAGACAAATGACCTTGAGTGAGGTTCTTGGTTATTTTAGAGGATGAGCCTTGCTAGTGACTTACAGAGTCCATGGTCCGCTCTTCAGATCTGAAGAGCCCTAGCCATCGGCCACATTCCACGCCAAAGCCTGGCCTCCAGATGTCAGGCCCCAGAGTTGGGAAAACAATCCACCATGGCCCTCACAAGTCCCCTCAGACTGAAGCCATATGCAGGAGTCCTCCCAGGGAGAAGCTAGGGTAATCCAGTTGTGGGGACACATGGCCCGGTAGCCCTGCTGTCCCCTGCCCCAGGCGTCACCAAGGAGTTTGGAAGTGAGAGCTGCTAACATCGGGGTATGGCAAGAGTCTCCATCAGAGGAGTGGGCGGGCGACCTTTCCTCAGCTGAAGCCTCGCTGCAAGTCTCATCCACACCAGTTACACTGAAGATAAACTGCTTCCCAGCCACACTCAGCCGTAATCCTGGTCACATCAATGTGACCCCAGACCTGACCAAAACCATGGCCACAGACCGATCCTGAAACTGACTCAGACTGATTCCAGTCCTGGCCAAGACTAACCTCTGATACTGGCCACAAAACTGACCTTGTCCAAAGACTAACCCTACCCGGCCTACAAAACTCACCCTGCCTCGGACCACAGACTGACTTCTGACCTCCAAACAGGGTTAGTGGAATGTACCATGCCGTCGCAAGTCTCACAGGGCCCACAGGTGTCAGTCTGGCTCTACTTGAGTGACAGCCGCATGTGAGAGAAAAAAGGAGGATCTGTCCTGTGCAAACCCAGGGCCACCTGCAGCAAGAGGGCTTCGAAGCAGCATCGAGAACACCGGAAAGAGCCACGCAGTTGTCCAGCACACCAGCTCATTGGCTTGTGGACCTTTGCAGTGCAGTTCCCTGCCAGGCATGCCTGCTTCCCCTCTCTGCTTACTCTAATCCTTCCTGCAGTCTCACCCACCCTAGGAAGCTGATCTGACTGCTCCATTTAGGTTTTCAAAGATCTCTGAAATGGGCAGGAAATGCCTTCTAAGAGGGTCAATGAAGAGTGTCTTTCTTCAACTGCTCAATCCAAGAGTGGATGCAGGACCTGCCCCTTCCTTCCTCCAGCAAAACTCAGTGGAGAGCAGCCTGGAGTTTTTAAAATAAAGTTTCACTGTTTTCTTGCATACATCATTGCTGGGGAGAAGTCTGGTGTCAATTTGACTTGGATTTCCTTTTGTAGGTCATCTGTTCTCTCTCTCTAAATAAGTCAGGAAGAATTGGGTTTGGCATTAAAGGATCAAAGAGAGGCTCATCCCTTGGGACAGAGCAGGTATGGACATTGAAGTGGGAGTCTGGTTGAGGGTTCCATGGTCATACCATCCCCCACACTCTCTGCTGCCCCTCTGCTCCAAGCGCCACTCGTCCTTCCCACTTCCATATTCCGGAGCCTCCAAGTCCCTGAGAACCAGGATGCTCTTCCTACACAGTCCCTATTCTCTGAGCTCTAGACTCCCCTCTTTCATGTCAGGGGGCCATTCCCCATTCCTGCCTGGCTGGCCAGGGGACCTTGCATATATGAATACCTCTTATGCAGAGCATGTGAATAATTGTATCCATGTATGTGGATGTACATGTGGATATGAGTGTGAACATTATCACGTTTCCATAGGTGCATGGAGATGCCTGTCCATGAACATGAATGGAAGAGTATGTGGAAGGCACCTGTATGTATGTGAATGTTTGGTATGTATGTAGACATGCATGAGGCATGTGGGTATTTGTGGATGTGTTATGTGTCTGGGTGTGTCTATATGTGTGCAACTGCGTATGTGTGTACATTTTTTAGAGGATGTTGCTCTTCTATCCCTGAGCAGCAGTGTTCTCCTTGTGGGAGGTTCCCTGCAGTGCACCCTCACCTGTATTTCCTACACACTCCTCAGACTGGATGTGGCAGATTCTCAGCAAAGCTTCAGGGCTTGGGTCCAGTAGGACAAGTTCCCAGGCCTCCTATGTCTGGACAGTAGCCTTGACAGAGCCAGAAGCCTGTCAGCAGTTCAGTGCCCATAGGTGGCCTGGAGGAATGAGAATATCAGAAGCCCTTGGGGTGGCTTTGTGCCTCAAAGTTGTTACCCCAATGCCAAATCCAAGTTCAAGGGTCAGTTACTGCCAGTATATGCCACCTGCAGCTACAATCCTGCCCCCCAGGCCCCAAGACTGCCATTATGCAAAGTACTAGCTCAGGCCCCCACTTACTGTCCATATCACCACTAACTCCAAGGTCCACCAGCCCCCTCCACCCTCAGTGCACACCCTTGCAGAGAACAGGAAGAGACAGCCCATGTGTCTTTTACCCTCAGGAAGTTAAAGCTTCCCACAGCTGGGATTCTCAGCAAGCCTGAGGGGTAAAACCAAAGAGCACTGTTGGACAGATCCTGCATCCCTCCCTCTCAGCCCTGCCCTCCTGTGAAGCAAAATCAGAGGCTTCAGAAACTGCTTGGGGATCTACCCTATCCTGAAGGTTAAGAGAGATTTTTTTTATTTTTAATTTTTTTGAGATGAAGTTTCGCTCTTGTTGCCCAGGCTGTAGGGCAGTGATGCGACCTCGCTTCACCACAACCTCTGCCTCCCAGGTTCAAGCGACTCTCCTACCTTAGCCTCCAAGTGTTGGGATTACAGGCATGTGCCACCATGCCTGGCTAATTTTGTATTTTTAGTAGAGATGGGGTTTCACTATGTTGGTCAGGCTGGTCTCGAACTCCTGACCTCAGGTGATCAGCCTCCCAAAGTGCTCGGATTACAAGTGTGAGTCACAACCCCAGCCTAAGAGAGATTTTTGGAGGGTAAACTGACTCCCTCTAGCTGGCTCTCAAGCTCTGGAAGGAGTCTAGGACCTCCGCACACAGGCTTACACATTGATCCACACTATCCTTCCTGGCAGGTGGAGGGGGAAGCAGAAAGTGAGGCATCCTCAGAGAGCTGTGGGGCATCCTGGGAGGGCTATGAGGCATCCTGAGAGGGTTGTGAGACATCCTGGAAGGGCTGTGAGGCATCCTGGGATGGTTGTGAGGCATTCTGGGAGGGTTGTGAGCCATCCTGGAAGGGCCATGAGGCATCCTGAGAGGGTTTTGAGGCATCCTCAGTGAGCCGTGAGGCATCCTGGGAGGGTTGTGAGGCATCCTGGGAGGGCTGTGATGTATCTTGGGAGGGTCGTGAGGCATCCTGGGAAGGCCATGAGGCATACTGAAAGTGTTGTGAGGCATCCTGGGAAGGCTGTGAGTCATCCTGGGAGGGTTGTGAGGCATCCTGGGAGGGTTGTGAGGCATCCTGGGAAGGCCATGAGGCATCCTGGGAGGGCCATGAAGCATCCTGGGAGGAGCATGTGATTTGGGTCTGGTTCCAGCTGAACTTCTTGTTAGCTTTGTGACCTTTGGCAGGCTCTTTGGTTTTCTTATATACAGTGATGAAATCTTTTGAAATCCAACTTTGGAGCACTCTTGAGAGTAAAGGGGAGCAGTATTAATAATTATATTATAATTAACAATAGCCAGAGAATAGGTATCAACTCCAAGTGTTGGAGGAAATGGAACATGTGATCACCCTGTGTCATCTAGAGTAGTAATGATGATGAAGATGATGACAATGACAGTAAAGGACTTCCAAAAGGAAGATCCCTGGTAGATTCTCAGGCATTTCTATTTGGCCTGGAACCAGGGGCTGAGCTGAAGGGAGGGAGAAATGGCTGCAGATACTCCCTGTACCTTTCCAACATGGGCAGCCTGCCTCCCAGCCCCTCTGCCCCAAGGCCTTCTGCTCTCTTCCTGCCCTGCTCACCTCCACGTGCCCCAACTCTATAACAGTGCTGATGCCTTTAGCAGTAGCCTACGTTTATCTCCAAGGGAGTGTGAGGTTCAAAGATCAGATAAATTTTCTGGCAGACATGGGCTGATGGCAGACTGCCAGAGGTAGGAATGGCCTTGAAGGCGTGGGGTCAGTCGGGTTATTTTGATTTCTCCATATGGAGTGAGGGGATCTTGGGAAAGAAAAATCTACAGTGTGGAGGGAGAGAGACTCAGTCTCTGATGAGCTGTACTTGGCTTTGCCATCCAGCTTGGAACAGGAGAGGGAGAAGAAAGAAGCCACAGGGCAAAGAGCTGGAAAGGCAGGGACGAGAAGGAGCTGGGGAAAAATAAACCTGGAAAACCTATTTTAAAAGTCATTCTTTTTGGTTCCAGCTCTCCCCCACCACACCCCAAAGCCCAGGTGTTGGGCCACAGGGTGTGGTGACAAGGTGTGTGTGGTCAGTGATGGGAAACCCTTAGACATCCAGAGCAGCTGGGGAAAAGCCAGGTGGAAGTGAGGGGTTGGGCAGGGCCAGACAGAGGTCACCACAGCCAGTCCCGTCTCACCACCCTTGAGTGTGCCTTAGATTTTTGCCTTAGTGATACACATTATATGCCACAACCCAGAATACACACAGTTTTCCTCCAAAATACTTCCCCTTATTAAGTCGATGCATCCTATATTTTTAATTCTACTCTTTTATTTTTTTTTAATGCTGATTGTAACATGGCATTGCTTTCACAACCCAGTATATGACACGTGGTTCTGAAAAATCACTACTCCAGACTAGTACTTCTCAAACCTTAACATGCCTGCCAATAAATCACCTGGTAGCTTGTTAAATGCATATTCTGGCCCAACTGGACTGGAATGGGACCTGAAACTCTGCACATCTAACAAGCTCCCAAGTGATATCCATGCTGCTGGTCCTCAGATCCTGGAGTAACAAGGCCCTGGACCATATTTCCTGGATGGTACCAATTTCAGCAAAGCGTTTTGGGGATCATGCATGAAAAGTCAAAGGGGAAAACGGAGAGTTATCCCCCTGAGGGCTGTCCATCACTCAACCTCCAGGCAAGATACAACGGAAATGCAGCAAAGACATGGTGGCATATGATGGAAAAGAGTTGCCACCAGGGATCCAGGTCAGCTGCTATGATCTTGGGGCCAAGTGAGGATACAGTGGCCAGTCAGCATTAGGAACCTCACACAAAAACAACTGAATCAGAAGACAACATCCTCAACTCTCCAGAGGCTTCAATCTAGTTGCGTGCAGATATGATATACCCACTCATGATGAATAGACAGCACATCTTCCCAGGCACAAGACCATGTAGTAAGAAACACCGGTGTTCTCAACTGTTTCTCAAGAAGGTTGATTCTAGAAGGGGGTGCAGAAGTGACTACATAAAACTGGTGAGATCAGTTGATGGCAGGAACTTAGGCACGAGACTGAGGACCTAATATTGGCACAGTTAGACAGTAGAGAGCTATTGTAGGCTCATGAGCAGCAGGGGCATGACATGGCCTGAGTTGGCCAAGATGTGTGCAATGGCCAAGGAGGAGCTTGGATCTGGGAGGCCCAGGGGCCAGACTAGCCATGGAGTTATTCTGCAGAGGTAGAACATGGAGGGGGTGAGGAAGCTAACTTCTCCATCCTGGTTGATAATGTCACAAACTGAGGTTACTCAGTCGAGATCTAGCATTAACCAAGAAGAGTTCTCTGGTTACTGTCCTGTTCTCGGGGAGAATAGTAATGGTGACCCCGTCTGTAAGGTCCTCAAGTTAGAAAAAGTTATGCAGGAATTGATTAGGGCAGCAGGTCCTGATCAGAGCTCCAGAAAAAACTGGCTCTGCAAGGTGATCAACCAGAAGTGAATTCCAAAGCAAAATGTGTTTGAGAAGCACAGCATGGTATTGATCTCCTCCAGTCTTATTCACAGTGAAAGATTCTGAGAAGATCTGCAGTCAAGAATCCTGTTTGGTTTGTTTGAATTCATCCTTTCCCAAACTTAATCAACCATGGAAGTCTTTTCTTTCATTTTTAAACCATTGTTATAGACTGAATTGTGTCCCCCACCACCCAAATTTATATACCGAAGTTCTAACACTCAATGCGACTGTATTTAGAAATAGAGTTTAAGACAGTAATTAAGGTTAGATGAAGTGCAGGGTGGGACCCTGATCCCATAGAGACTGGTGTCCTCGTAAGAAGAGTAGGAGACACCAGAGCTCTCTTGTTCTCTCTGGATGCACACACAGAGGAAAGGCCATGTGAAGACACAGCAGGAAGGCGGCGGTCTAACAGCCAGGAAGAAAGACCCACCAAAAACCAACCCTGACAGTACCTCGATCTTGGACTTCTAGACTCCAGAACTATGAAAAATAAATTTCTGTTGTTTTAGCCATCCAGTCTGTGGTATTCTGTTATGTTAGCCTGAACAGACTAACACACATGTCTATAATCATAGATTACAGATAGCAAGAAGTGACCCAAAGTCACAAAACTGCACAGAACTAGGCACACAAAATCCAAACTCAGCTCCAATTGAATCAGAAAACAACATCCTCAGCTCTCCAGAGCTTTCAATCTAGTTGTGTGCAGATATGATATACCCACTTGTGATGAATAGACAGCACATCTTCCCAGGCACAAGACCATGTATTAAACACTGGTGCTCTCAAAGGTTCTCAGAGAAGGTTGATTCTAGAAGAGGGTGCAGAAGTAACTACATAAAACTGGTGAGATCAGTTGATGGCAGGAACTTAGGCACGAGACTGAGGACCTAATATTGGCACAGTTAGACAGTAGAGAGCTATTGTAGGCTCATGAGCAGCAGGGGCATGACATGGCCTGAGTTGGCCAAGATGTGTGCGATGGCCAAGGAGGAGCTTGGATCTGGGAGGCCCAGGGGCCCGACTAGGCACAGAGTTATTCTGCAGAGGTAGAACATGGAGAGGGTGAGGAGGCTAACTCCTCCATCCTGCCCCAGTCTCTGCCCCCATGATCTTGCCACCTAGGGTAAGAATGTATGGCCCTCAGTTGGATTTTCCAGGCCTTGACATTTGGAGTTGGTCCTGGCAGCCAGCTCCTCCCAGGGTCTTGCTGGGGAAACACAATGAGGAGTGGAGGGTGGATAGAAAACTCTTTAAGATCACACAAACACACACACACACACACACACACACACACACAGACACACACACACATCTAGGATGGTTATGGGGGCTCTCTGCTCTGCTCCTCTGCTCCCTGTATATGAGAGAACCCCAGCTCAAAGCTGTTACTTCCATGTGTACTCCCCAGGGCAACTCATTCAGCTCAGAATTGTCAACACATGAGAGGAAAGACACTGGCCTAAGCCAGGCTCAAGAGAGACTGTCTGTGACATCAACCAGGCCACCATCTGCCCCCACAAAAGATGCTCAGTTGGTCCTCTCAGGACAATGAGTCCCTGGTGTGGGGAGTCCTGGGGCTCTTCAAGGTGCTTTGGGAGATGAAGGGGTACTGAAGGCTAGGTACCCCAGCATCAGCCTCCTCACCATCACTCCCATCCAAACCAGACCTAAAACAGCTCAGGTCTCCTTTCACCTGTTTTAATAAATTGGGGTCCTCAGACATTTACTTAGTGAAAAAGATCTAAAACTCAAAAAAATTATCATCCTAGGGCTTAGGGGAGCAAAGGTGCTGAGCCGAAGTTGATACTTCCATCCTTCCAGGCGGGGATCGGAACTATGAAAGGGGAGGCCCTGCCACACTCTACGTCATGCTCAGTTACATGAGCTAAGCAGTTTTCCCATTTTATACTACACACACCGAGTATGCAAGAAATAAACTGCCTTGCCTGGCCCTGGCCATGCAGCCAGAATCTACCGTCTCCCCCAGGAGGGGGGACAGTAATTCCAGCACCTATTGGTTCCTAGAGGAAAAGGCCCCAGGGCTACTATTGCCCTACTCCAGGGAGTAGCATGCACAGTGTGTGTTCTAAGGAAGCAACCGGGCACAGGGACAGGGAGCAGAGATGACAGGACTTGGGATCCTGCCACTGCCAGCCTCTTACAACTCATGTGAACTTGTGTGAGCTGTTCAACTATTCTATTTCTCGTCTGTGAAAGGGGGACAGGTAATAGTACCTACCTCATAGGGTTAGTCTGAGGATTAAGTGACAATATTTGCAAGCACTTGTAACAGTGCCTGTCTCCTCATAAGCACTCCTCCCACATG
The DNA here is from genome assembly GCA_004027715.1 of Plecturocebus donacophilus. Lineage (NCBI taxonomy): Eukaryota > Metazoa > Chordata > Mammalia > Primates > Pitheciidae > Plecturocebus > Plecturocebus donacophilus. Next base: position 5,632 of record PVKP010035251.1, on the reverse strand, counting down.
AGTGTTCAATTCATTCATTTGAGTCCGTGTGACTGGTGCTGGGAGTTGGTGCAACTCAGTGGACCAGGAAAGAGGACAGCCACTAGGGACAAGAGAGTTCAAGCCTGGGTCAAGACCTTGGATTTGCACCCTCTCTCTGACACTCACTGAATGATGATTTGGACTGGCAAATCCTCCAGGAATTGCTCCACATCAGGGAAGCCTACAGAGATTAAAGCCACAGCTTCTTCAGCCCTCTTTTTGAGCTCTCTGATGTCCCTCACAGACCCTTCTTGTCCTCTCCCCACATGCAGATGGCAAACACTCTAAGCTCTGAGCAGGTTCTCTCAAGGGGGCCCTGCAGGGAGGGCCTAGGCCTGGAGAGACACTGGCTCTCCTGGCTATGGCTGGAGGGGGCATCTGACTTCTTGTCTTCTGTGCTGTAGCCACAATTCACTTCCCAGCCTTCCCTGCAAGGGCCCACGTGGCCAGGGCTGGAGAAACACCTCTCCTGCAGCCCCCAACCTCCCTCAGAGGAAGGTTCTGCATCTCTTCTGGTCCCTGCTGTTAGAGGCCACAGGGAGGGGCTGCCATTTGGGGGCCCTGACTGGAGACTTCGATGTCTTCCAGGTGTGGGGAGGCCCAGCTGGACGGGCAGGTGTGGAGAGGGCCAGGGCAGCTGCAAGTGTCTGGAAGGCATTCGGGCAGCTAATGAGTGCAGGATCTAATTAAAAGATTGGAGGAGAATCTAGGTCCAAGCCACGTGGAACAGGAAGTGTGAACCAGGGGCCCGCTGGAGCCTGGATTTGGTAGGGTAGGAGGAGGGCTTGGCTGAGGAGCTGGGGCCAAGGGGAACACGAATACAGCCCTGACCCTACATTCCCAGCCCCTCCTCTTCCTTCGGGACCCCAATCATGTGGATTCTAAAATGGCTGGGGACCTCGACACCATGCCACTACTCTCTGCAGAGATAATGGGCTCTGGGCTGAGGGCTGGAGAGAGAGGCAGGGGTGAAGAGTAGGACCTGGCCCAGTGAGGTTCTCCGGGCCTAGCCCAGTTCAGCCTGTTTCCAGGATAGACACTCAGGTTAGTGCTGCAGTCAGCCGAGTCCCATGGGGACAAGGGCCAGGTCTGCCTTTGCTGTGACCCAGGACTCCACAGCTTCTAAATTCAGATCTCCAATTGAGGCCACTTCCCCATGGTGTTTCTGAGGGCTGGAGATGGGTGGATGGGGAATGCTGAAAAGGAAGCTGAGCAGAGTCATCAACCTGATAGCCCTTGAGCCCCATGAAAGCGGGTCAAGCAAGGACACGTCTCCACTACTGTCGCCCCATCCCACCATCTGCACCATCGCCGTCACACCATCACCACCACCTCCATCCTCCACATCACTGTCATCACCGCCATCACTCCCCATTGCCAATCACCAGTCAGCAGTGCCCTGAAGTATGTCCCCTCTGTTGGGCTCCCACCTCACCCCTCCCTGCAGGCTGCATGTCCCCTCCTGCTCTGGGCCAGCAGACCCTGGCTTCCTCGTACACAGTCCAGACCCAAACGTATGCTCCATCCTCACCTCACTCTGACCAGGGTCCTGGACAGGGATCTTCTGATCCTCGAGGGCTCAGGGGAGGACCAGAGCAGGGTCCACACATGAGAGCTTCCACTGGGACACACACAGGAGCACACACACCAGAGAAACCTGGCTCTCAGTTCCACCCTCCCGAAGGCCTCTGTGTAGCCCAAACCTAGAATTCCCCTCAGTCTGGATGGAAGGATGCCCCATAGTGGACCTATTGCCAGATAATGAGCTCAGGACCCCAGAGGTCTTCTGAGGGTCTTCCTGGGCTCCCTCCCACCCCCACTGGCTTCCTCCCAGTGTCCCTGCCCCGCACCACCCCTTCCCATCTGCTCCCAATTACTGCAGCTAACATCTCCCAGCATGCCTTTCTCCTCCTGTCCCCAAGGGAGGTCTGGGGAGCATGACACCCCCGACTCTGGTCCCTGACTCAGGGTGTTAACGAGGAACAGGTTTTCACTCCAGCTGTGGGCTGGGCCCTGAGACAGGAGTTTCCTCTCTCCTGCCTTCTCCTTTATTCTTCAACTGGCCCAATTTCCCCAACAGATGCGAGGGGGATGAGAGGAGAGAGGCAGGTGGGGAAAATGAAAGCTGCTTTCTGGGGTGGAGGTGCCAAGGAGGGGAGGAGAAGGCAGAGGAAGAAAAGTGGGTGACTGCGAGACGCCTCAGTCTTGAGGTGTAGGGAGAGGAGGTCACGCAGAGGCTAGACCCGGAGGGAAAGCGGAGTCCTAGGAGAGAGCCAGACTCCGGGGTCGCCCCACCCCGCCCATAGCTCCTCGGCCCTCAGCCTCAGCTACCTCACCAGGACAGCCTGATCCCACCTCCTCATCCCACAGGTCTCGGGGCAGGGGTCTTCCTAGGGACTCCCCAGCCTCCAGTAGGACAGACCATCCTCCCTGTCCCAGAAGCAGCCTCCGCCACCCTGCGGGGCACAGGGACACCTGCTTGCCCAGATCTACCTGCCTCCCCAAGGGCAGGAGCAGTCTCATGATCAGTCCTCCTGGCACAGCCTTCAGGGCTCAGCACACACTCAATACATATTTGCTGATTAAATAAATGAATGAATTAATGACACTCATGCCAGTGGGCAGCGAGAGAAAGAGTGGAGCTCTGCTTTCTGCTCCCCGCTGTGTGGCTCCCGCCACCTGTGTCCTCAGGGGTGAACTGGAAGGGCTGTGTGGGGGCCTGCCATCTCCCCATATGGAAGGGTCTGAGGGCTACAGCTGAAAGGAGCACACAGAAACTGCTCTTCCAGGGCAGAGAAGGCAAACACAGCTGTGGGGGCTACAAAAATTGTGGAGACATCTGGAGGGATTGAGCTGAGCCCTGAAGTCAGCAGCCAGGTTGGGGAAGAAAGGGAAGGGCTCTTCCTCCCCTGAGGAGGTTGGCATGTGGTCCATCCAGCTCTAGGTGTGCACTGAGGGCAGGGGTGTCTCTGCCCTTGATTTCCAGGAAGGAGAAACTCCACACCTGTCTGCATTTCTGGTGCAGGATGCATTACCGGGTGGGGCCATCCAGAAGACCCCCTCGGTGTCTGACTGCCTCCCCTTCTGCTGCCTGACCTGCAGAGGTGCCATTCCAAGGGGCAGGCAAGGCCAGGGAGTGTAGAAGCAATGCCCCTGCTGCTGCCCTCCATCCTCCCCTGTTCTGACACACATCCCCCAGCTGGCCACGATGGCAGGCTCCTGCGGAAGGGCGTGGCATCTTGGAGCTCACTCTGCTACCTCATGCACAGTGAACGTAACACCAACAGAGCTGGGTCTTGAGCCAGGTGGGGACAGTGCCCGGGGTGCCTGGTTAAGGGATAATGTCTGCTGAGAAGGCAGGCCTGGGGGCACCCGATGGCAGAGGTCCCCAATTCTACCTCACCTGGATGCATATAGTCATTCTGCAAAGGTTAAAAAGTGTTCCCAGACCCAGACCGAGCCCTCACCTTGGTCCCCAAAGGCACTCTCCACCATCTCTCCATCCTCCCTCCAGTCCTCCTCAACAGCCCCCTGGTCCCCACACTCCAGGTGAAAGGACTCTTCCTGTTTCCCCACAGAGAGTTCCCTGCACATTATGAGCCTCACTGTCGGGGCAAACAAGCCTCATGGCCCCCATCAAGCATGGTCCAACCACTTCTCCAGGCATCCCTCTCCCAGCCTTCACTGGGGATCAGGTGGTTGGTGGACTGGCTGGGGCCAGCTCAGGGTAGGCAGCAGCCCCCAGGCCTTTGCAGGGGCAGAGCAGCACAGTGGCCGTGGTCCCTGACCACGATTTAATTTGCGTTTCACAGACCACACAGGTGTGCTGCTTCCTCAAGATGCTGCCCAGGATTCTACTTGGGAAAGACCCTGAGATGCTTCCCCAAGACTTGGCTGCTCTAACCTGGGGTGACAGCTGCTGGCCACCCTTGCCAAGCCAAAGGGAGGTGCAAGAGGCAAGCCAGCGGCCAGAGCTGGGCTCTGGATGGACGGAGGGTCGGCCCCAGGGTGGAGCCCTCACACTCATGCAGGGAAAGCTGGCTCCAGTGCCCTGCCTTGCCTGCCACTCATCTTTTCACTGTAGCTCCTCACAGGGCAGGGGAGCCCATCACCTACCAAAGAGACCTCTCCTCACCATTTCTAATGTGGGTGCCTCTTGGGGGTCCTTCTATACCAACAGCTTATGGATAGGCAGAGACAGTCTCAGAGTTCCAACCCTCCTGTCACCTCCTCCAGGAAGCCTCCCTTCATGGGGAACTGCCTCCCGTGTTCCAGGGTCCCTTGGCCCTCAAGGCTTCCAGAGGAGCTGCTGCCATCCCACTTGCTCTTTCTGTGACTCGGGAGGCAGCTGCCCCGCATTTAGTCACCAATCACTTTCCCCTTCACAGGACCCTAGGGAGGCCCCTCACTCCCACCCACTCCCAGGGAGTTCAGTGAGTCCTGGGGTTCACAAGGGGTCCTAGTCCTCTGGACCTGCTGCACTCCCGGCCTCCACTACAAGCTGCACTCCAGCCCCGGGCATGCAGGGCCCCGGCCAGCACGCTGCTCTGCCAGGAAAACACCAGCCCCTGCTGTTCTGGGGCTGCCACCCTCAGGAGCATCCAAGCTCTACCGTGCTCTCTGGGTCCGCTGAAAAGTGCCTCTGATCCTCCCAGGACCCCCTCACAAGCCAGCGTGCACCCGCACCCCAGGACCCACACACCTGCCTTCCTCTGTGCCAGGGCCTGGCCCCAGCTCTTCCTCCTTGGCACCTCACTCATAGCGGTCTGTGTCTACCCAGGGCCCCATGCCCTGCCCTTGGTCAGACTCCCCCGTGCCCTGAATGGCCTCGAGTCTCAGCAAGGATTAACCCTGCTACACATGTGCATATATGTCTGTCTGGTCTTTGCCATGGGTCCTAAGGGCCCCCAAGAGCAGGGCCAGTATCTCCACCATTTTACTGTGGGCTCAGTAAAGGCTCTGTCTTCCCCGTCAGAATACATGTTTGCCAATGGCACTGGCCATGCCTTTCCACCAATCTCCGAGCTCTCCAATGCAGGGGCTGTCTCCCCATCAGACCTGAGGCTCCCTGAGAGCACAGATGGGGTATCCTACATAGGCCTGGGGGCTCACAAGGGGCAGAGGCCATGAATGCCCCATCAGTGTGCATTAAGGGCAGCCATGCATTTTCCTCCAATCAAAGGGCTCCCTGAAGGAGACCATATGCTCTCTCATCAGACCTGGGGCTCTGAGGAGGCAGGGACTGTGTCTCTCCCTCATCATACTCACGATTCCTAATGGAGTAGGCCTCCCTACGTCATTCATAGGGCCAGGTACAAAATACAAATGTGCCTTTTTCCAAAATTATTAGGAATGTCAAGGTGGTGATAGCAGGGCATTAAGCCAGGTGTGGGGCCCTGTGTGACTGCGTAAGTCACATGCCCGTGGAGCTGGTCCTCTATGGAAGGGACTGTGCCTCCCTTGTAAGACGAGGCGGCAGGTGAGGAACTCAGAGGCCAGGCAGGCACAAAGCCAAAGGGAATGGGAAGAGGCCTGGAGGTGAGCAGGGCAGGCCCCAGGCCCCAGGGAGGGACACACAGGGTCACCTCCCCAAACAATAGGGCATTCATGA
>PVKP010035250.1:0-23481 GCA_004027715.1 Plecturocebus donacophilus | reverse complement strand
TTTGGTGAAGACTGAAAGGAGGATTTCTGGGCTGATAGACTGTTGAGGTAAATGAGAGTGAGAAGCAGGCTTATCAGTTTACCAACTGCTGAGAAAACCGAGGCAGGTTCACAAGATAACAACAATACAGAGGTGATAGAAATGAATTTTCCCTTAATGCACAAGATTCCTGGATTACTCATATACTTGCATTCATTTGGTTAGTGCTTCAATACACCTCAGCAGTTTGCCTCTGGTTTGCTAATATCCCGTCTCTCTATTAGCTTCCCAAATAAAAATCCAAGCCAAGAGACAATATAACATCAAATAAGATAAGAAACTTTTATTACACATTTGTTGAATTGTTCTAAAAACTTTTCATGTTTCCTGAACACTAATCCAGGAAAGTGCTGTCAAGATGATGACGAAACTCAGTTTATTCCTGGACAAAAGAGCTTTGACACATCTGCTTGTAGTTATCTACATTTACAAAAACACATCACTATCATCAATGGCTTAAGACAAAAAAAAAAGGGCATTTATTAAGTTCCGTCTATATATAGCACTTCAACTGCCAACTCTGATCATTCGTTTGAGCTTAGATTCTCTGCTGTCATGAGAGGAGTTGGTTTGCATCTGTTAATGACACTGTTTATCTGAATTGTATTCCTCTGCTCCAATATCTACTGCGTAACCACCCTGTGCTATGCACTCTGCTAGGCACTGAGAATTTGTCGATGAATCAGACAGACATTGTCCTTAAAAAGCTCGCAAACTCATCAAGGAGGCCAGTCTACATGGCCCTGACAAAACTCTACTGTGCACAAACAAAGCTGTGCAAACACAGAGGAACAGAAATAATTCAGCATGCTGGGAAAATGGTGGTCCGGGCAGACTACTCCAACGTACAGGATGTTTCTATCTATAAACAGACAGGGGAGGAAGGGCATCCTATTCAAAGCGCCCCAAAGGAGAAAATCACATGGCACTGAAAAGCCTGCAGAGGGTGTGGGAGGAAGATGTATCTATGTATATTGGAAGGCTAGAAATAAAGTTGAAAAAATGCATGGCACTCACATTGAGCAGGGGTCTTGAATGCCACTCTAAGGAGTTTTAGATCCACTCTTGGCCGATGGGAAGTGCACAGGACTGAAGCTGTAGAATAATGTAATCTAATTTGTGCTTCGGAAAGATTGCTCTGTAAACCTGGGGACACAGAGTCAGCAGTATTCCTCGGGTAACAGCCCCTTTGGGCAGTGGCCACAGTGAAAATATCTGTATACAGAAGACAAAAAAAGGTACAAATGAGGAAAAATATTTGTGCTATTAAAAACTTGGACACATGTTTGTCAAACACATGTGGTGTTTGATTTTCTGTTCTTGTGTCAGTTTGCTGAGAATGATGGTTTCCAGATTCATCCATGTCCCTGCAAAGGACGCGAACTCATCCTTTTTTATGGCTGCATAGCATTCCATGGTGTATATGTGCCACATTTCCTTTGTCCAGTCTATCATTGATGGGCATTTGGGTTGGTTCCAGGTCTTTGCTATTGTAAATAGTGCCGCAGTGAACATACGTGTGCATGTGTCTTCATAACAGAATGATTTATAATCCTTTGGGTACATACTCAGTAATGGGATTGCTGGGTCAAGTGGTATTTTTATTTCTAGATACTTGAGGAATTGCCACACTGTCTTCCACAATGGTTGAGGTAATTTACACTCCCACCAACAGTGTAAAAGCATTTCTATTTCTCCACATCCTCTCCAGCATCTGTTGTCTCCAGATTTTTTAATGATCGCCATTCTAACTGGCATGAGATGGTACTTCAATGTGGTTTTGATTTGCATTTATCTAATGAGCAGTGATGAGCATTTTTTCATATGTTTTTTGGCCTCATAAATGTCTTCTTTCAAAAAGTATCTGTAAATTTTAAGTGCTACTAACTTTGATGAGTTCACAATGGCTGATGACCCTGAAATTCTTCACTTACTCTTCACTATCTATGACAGAGGAGAACAAAGCGGAAAACAAAATGCATTAATACCAGTTCCTAATTTTAGCCAATAATGATGACTCACCTGCTGCCAATATCAGAATGAAGAAAGACTAACTGTTGTTTTTACCTACGTCTCTCTCTACATTACTACTAAATAATAGTACGTGATGTGGCTGGGCTGAACTACATTGCCCAGAATTCCCTTTCTTGTAGGCATCCACTTAGGGTCAAAGGATATTCTCTCCTGAGAGTTAAAGAAAGGAGGCAACGATAATTTTGTAGCATACACACGTGCCTTTACCTAGTTATTCAATCAAATACTAATCTGCTGCTGTGACAGGATTTTGCAGATGTAAGATATCGAATCAGTTGATTTGAGTTAGTCGAAAGGAAGATTATCCTGAGTAGAACTGATGTAATTATCCTGAGTAGGCCGAAAGTCCTTTAAAAGAGGGCTTAGGCCCTCCCTGGCTTCAGAGACTCCAAGCTTCAGCTCCACTCACGGGGCTCCAGCCTGCTCTACCTGCCTGACTGCTTGCCCTGTGGATTTCAAGCTTGCTTAGCCAGTCCCACAGCTGAGTAAGCCAATTCCTTGTAATAAATCCCTTAATATGTGTAACCTGCTAAGTCGGCATGTCTGGTAAACCCTGACTGATTGGTGATGTTACAGTTATTACTGTTGAAAGGACACAGAGGAAGACCTCTTGGCATGGAATCATCCAGAAAGGCACTAAAGAATCTCACTCTTGTACGAGCTCTCTCCCAATCTCTTGCAGTACTGGTCAGGACAAGAGAAGATTGTGAGTTAATCTTTCAAAAAATGAGAGTTAAGAGAATTTAGAGGCGCACAGTGAGGTGTGGCTATGCTACTCATCTCTAGCCAATGAGATGTAGTTGGGAGCATTGGAAATTATGAGTAGGGTCTGCAAAGGGAGGTGGCATGCCCCTCTGGCCCTCTTCCTCCATTCTCTGTCTGTAATGTAAATGTGATGCTGAGAGCCCCGGCAGACATATCAGACAAGGGCCACATCCTGGAGGTGGCAGATTGGAGAGCTCTACAGACTGATGACTTGTAGAGCCATCACGCCAGCTCTTGACGGACTACTTCCAGACTGGTTAGACATGACAGATAAAGCCACTACCTGGGAGCTCTGATACTTGCAGTGAAACACAATTCCTAACTGATCTAAGAATTATTCTCTTTAGTCTTCCTATTCCCTTAGCAGTAGGCTTCCACATCTAAGTTGCTACACTATCAGGAATAGCTGTATTTAATTTCACTGCTATGTACATGGGACACGTTAAGTGTTTAAGAGGATTAGAGGAGACAGCCACAGTAAAAGCTTTTTCCTACTTCTCCATGTTTCTATGTTTTGGCAAAACAATATGAGAAATTTTCATAGTCTGCAATAAGTGCTTTCACAAAGCCACAAACTGTAATTCCCATGGAATAGGATTTCATATGGCAAGCCTGTGGTTACATCCAAATCCACTTATTCAACAGATTTGTTCTGTAAAAAAAAAAAAAACCTCACTCTCCTATCTCTTTAGATAGGCTCTGTCTTTTCATGATGGAGTCATCTAATTTTCCCCAAACCAGCAACCCTTGCACATGTCTGGGGTATATTTTTTTGCTGAATGCAAACCACATGGTCATTTCAAAGCCTGTAATTCAGTTCAGAAGCACTGGGCTTTGTGGATGCTTGTGAACATAACCATCAAGAGTGACACACATTTCTGGCAGTAACCTTGCCAGCTCCAGCTCTATTGTGTCTCTATATCACAGGGAAAAACTGCCTGACACACTAGGCAGCTGACGTGTAGGGAAAAACAATATCAGGCCTGTGACCAAGGGGGAAAATGAAGTGATTAATAAGGAAAACACAAGAAACATCAAACAGGAAAAAGCTGACACTTCCCAGGCCTTTAGCTTCAAGTAAATTTGTTTTCTCCTCACACTGACTATAAAAGGCTGGATCGAAGTATTGGCATGATATAAAAGTGTCAGATGTCTTCCTCACCCGGTCATTCATGATACTGAATAGTCTTTGACTGTTTTTTGTTTTTTGGGTTTTTTTTTAAAGGCAGGAAGGGAGGTGAGGTTAACATAATTATAACCTTGAATAGATAAACTTGGGAAACTATAGGCATAAACGCAATGGGCCAAAGTGTTCCCTGTGGGAGTCACCACTGTTATGCCCCAGCTCCTTTGTTCATTCCATTTCCTTCCTTTCAGAGTTCCCTGAGCATTCCTCTCTGGCTGGCCTGGCTCCCTTTCCCAACACCATCTCTTAAACACTGGTATTCCTTGAGCTTCTGAACAAGTCTACCTGTAGACTGTGTCTCCTCATTCATTCATTCGCACAGCTTTACTCCCAATGCCGCCATTCCTTCCTTCTCTTTCTCCTGAAGGCCCAGCGCCTGCTGAACTGCACCACAAGTACCTATTTCATCAAGTCCCAAACTGAACACAGCCACGCTTTCCTACCTTGCATCTCAATTCTACCCTCTTTCCGTCTCACAGCCCAGGCACATATGCACCCTGTACCTCCGTTACTGGCCCCATCATGTACACAGGGGCCACTTCCTTCCTCTTATCTATTCCACCTTATTTCATCTACTAAGAGCAGTGGGGGCTGGATGGCCCCAAATGAGATTCTTGCATTCTGGGAATGCAGATGGATCAGGGGCCCCCAGCCCTCCATCAGGCATTCAGTACTGCACCAGCTGATCTGCAAGGTGAGAAAGGGGGCCCTCAGACACAAAGGTCTCTGTGAGCAAAGAAGGGAGCAAACCAGGAGAAGGAAGAGGACCCGTTTCCCTGCCCAGCCCCAGACTAGCTGAGGCTGATGCAGCAAGTAGCACAGGAAGAAGTGGAGAGGATTGTCTTTCCCCTGCCTCTGTGAGTCACAGAAAAACACAGTAACCTCAGGCTCCTGGTGACAAAGGGAATCAAGACATTTCTGCAGGGCACATACCAGGTTCCAGCATCTTTCTAGAGCTCCACTCCCCATCCCCCAGGTTTGCAAACTTGAAAAAACAAGGCGTGGCATGTGACTCCCCTTGGCATAAATCCTCTTCAGGTGGAGCCTCACCCACAAAGCCCTTTGGCCCATGGTCATCAACAAGGAAGCCAAAGCATAAGACCCCCCAAGGGAGTGGGGCTCTCAAAACACATGTGAGGCAATACCAAGACACCACCAGGAATACCTGGAGAAGACCTTCATTAAAGGTCCTACAGATCCACGTGGAAACACAAACCAGTGAAATCTGCATGAGCTCCACTGACCAGACATCATTTGAACCCTCACGCCGGCAGGGTCTGAAGATATTTCATAATCTGTCTCCTACTTTTGACCCCCACTATAGCTCCCCTACAAAACATTTCTACAGAATGCTACCAAGGTCATCTTCCAAAATTATAACTCCAGTGGTGTTCTGGGCTGGCTCATACAGGCTTCTGAGAGCAGACTGGAAAATTTTCAGCAAGATTGGGAAACTTTCAGCAATTTTGCTAGTCAGTTGTTAAATATAGCAATAATTTATTAAAAATTAAATTATATAAACTTTCAATAAAATAAATTATATTAAAGTAAAAGTCCTCAATTTATCACTTATTACTTTTCTACATTTTAATAATATCTATTGTCTTGACGTTACTTATGCCTATTTTATCTGTAGTGCAGTCCCCCCTTATCTGTGGTTTCATGTAACTAAAATTCCAGTTACCCACAGTCAACGATGGTCCAAAAATATTACATCACTACTTTTGCAATTTGTATCCATTATTAAGTAAAATACAGTTACCTGAACATAAGCACTGTGATACTGATACCACCAGAGTTAATCTGATAGCTACCAAGAGATGGCTACCGAGTGACTAGCAATCCTGGCAGGAAGAAATGGGGGAGTACAAGATTTCATCATATTACTCAGAATGGTGCACAACATAGAACACGAATTGTTTATTTCTGGCGTTTTCCATTTATGCCGCAATGCCTAGGCCATTCACCTCACTTCACCTTCTCACACAGGCATTTTATCATTTCACACCATCAAAGAAGGGAGACTACAGTACAGTAAGATATTCTGAGAGAGAGATCACATTCACATAACTTTCTGTTTGAGGCAGAGTCTTGCTCTGTCTCCCAGGCTGGAGTGCAGTGGTGCCATCTTAGCTCACTGCAACCTCTGCTTCCAGGGTTCAAGCAATTCTTCTGCCTCAGCCCCCCAGTAGCTGGCACCACAGGTGCACCCTGCCATGTCCAGCTAGTTTTTTTGTATTTTAGTAGAGACGGGCTTTCACTGTGTTGCCCAGGCTGGTCGCGAACTCCCGAACTCAGGCAATCCACCCATTGCGGCCTCCCAAAGTGCTGGGATTACAGGCGTGAGCCACCACACCCAGCCTCACATAACTTCTATTACAGTATATCATTATATCTGTTCTATTTTATTATTATTGTTAATGTCTTACTGTTCCTAATTTATACATTAAATTTTATCATAGGTACGTATATATAAGAAAATAACATCATGTGTATAGGGTTCAGTACTATTTGAGGTGTCAGGCATTCACTGGGGGTCTCAGAGCATTTCCCCTTTGGCCGAGGGCAGACTACTGGCTGTGAAAAGACTGTATAATGTTGTGTTGTGCTGCTACTGTGCCTCTCTTCCCAATTCCCTGTAACTTGATATTGGCCATGATGAGGATAGTTTCAGACTGAAATTGACAAACATTATAATCACATTATTTTTGTTTTGCTAATTGTCCAGGCTTAAGAAGGTGACAGAGAAAATGTTAAATCAAATGTGTGGTGATTGTAGTAGTTATATCATGAATAAAACAAAAAAAGGAGGAAATATTCTTCCAGTATTAAAAACATACTGGCCCATTCATAAAGATGTTTCATGAACAAGTAAAGTTCTGGGATACACCTTTGCTGCTTCACTTTCAACTTAATAACGTAAAAAGGAAATACCAATATGCTCTTTCATCAACTGTAACCATAGCTAGGCTATGGATCCACGAGTTCAACAAAAACCGACAGAAATCTGTCTAAATCAATTAGCTAGATAGATTTAATGATACAGAGTATTGTATTACTACTTGTAAATTGTGTGCTACACATCTTTTATCTCAGTACAATTTATAATAGACACGTCTGTTACATGTACCTGCACACACATTTTCTGCAGAGCTGGTTGTTAAACACTTACCAGCACAGCATTACATAATTCTGACTAGGTGTTCCTTTGTTTAAAATCTCTCAATAGCTCCCTGTATTGGCCTCCTTTTATGCACTACTTCAAATCTCTCAAACGTGCTTCTTATTCCTGCATTGCTATTGCAGCCAGTTCCATGAAGAATTTAAGCAGCTTCACACACGTGCAACCTGACAAGCCCACTCACCCCGAGACTCCTCTGTTGCTGCTTCGTGTGTCCTCCACGGGAAGCTGGCAGTCATACATGTGCAATCCGCCTTTATTCAATGGGAGACAAGAAACATGGATAAAACCCTCTCCCTTTTTTTTCTCTACATAAACTGTACTGAGTGCTTTTCATAAAACTTCGCAGATGATCTCTTGGAATAAAGCAACCAGCTCCCTACCGCAATGGCACCTCAGTAATGCCTCTGTGTATTACGTTTGCCTCCCTCCCTGGATGACTGTCTCTGGCCCTTCACCCCTGCTCCCTGGCTGGCATTCCCAATTACACCACCGGCACAAATCTCTGACAAGACACCACCTCTCATCGTAGGATGGATGCAGGCTCCTTAGGAGAAACAGCCCTCTGAAACAAGGCCTCCACCTGCCCTTCCTGCTTAATTTCCTAGCATGTCACACCTGGTCACAAAGAACACACATACTATTACTCATCTCTTATATTTTACTCATGCTGTTCCCTCTGCTTAGAATTCTTCCCAGAAGGGTGTTCAGAGATTTCTGAAACTTTGTAGTTTAGTACAACGTCAATATTACAAAGAAGGAAATAGAGACCCAGTATGAAAAGATCTGGCTCAAGATTTTCAAAGGCTAATTTCGGATAGAGCTAAACACTGGCTACTTTTTAGGGGCTTCTGCTTCTAGTCCCTAAAGTGCTCATAAATATCTCTATTCTAGTTCTGAGAGTCTACTGAACTAAATGTGTTTCCTTTTTCTATCTCCTAGGATATATGGACTTCCATTTCCCTTTAAACTATTACTCTTTATTGTTTGAGACATTGTCTCTTCCAAAAGAACAGATAGTAATTTACTTTTACTCAATGGTTCAATCCAATTCCTCAAGCATTTGCTGGAAGACAAAAATGAGTAAGGTGTCCCTTACGCAAAAGGAGTTTATGATCCAGTGGGAAAGACAGAGTTGTGTATAAATATCTCAGAGGTGTGTATAAACATTTGCTGGAAGACAAAAATGAGTAAAGTGTCCCTTACGCAAAAGGAGTTTATGATCTAGTGGGAAAGACAGAGTTGTGTATAAATATCTCAATATGTGGTATAAGTATTATGATGTAAGAAACAGCCAAAGAGATGTTTAAATTATCTGTTGTACTTGTTTAAAATATACACATAGAAGGCCTGGCTCGGTGGCTGACACCTGTAATTCTAGCACTTTGGAAGGCCGAGGTGGGCGGATCACCTGAGGTCAGGAGTTCAAGACCAGCCTGGCCATCATGGTGAAACCCCATCTTAAAAATAAATAAATAAATAAAAATATATACATAGAGCACATATCGAAAAAAGGTTGATACTCATAGTTTATAAAATGGGAGGAAGAATAAGTCAACATAGTAAGAAAAGCATAGCAAAATGAAGAGCTCAGAAAGAAGACTATTTGCAGATATAACTATTTCAAAGCTAATGATTGTCATGGATCAACCAATCAACAAATATATGAGTCCCTGTTATATATAAGCCACTGATTTTTTGTACAACTATGTTCTATCATATTTCAGAAAACCAACAACCCGCAAACCCTTAATTACAATTACAAAGAAACCTTTAAGAGTATCGAGTCCACTCCCCTCCTGAAGAAACCAAGGCCCAGAAGGTTGGTTTTCTATCCAACTACGTATTCTGAGAGATCCGGCCACCACCAGCACTCTTCCCCAACAATTCAGACTTTGAATCCTCACTCTCCCTTGACTCTTCCCTCTCTCTCTTTTTCAGGAACCAACTACCAAATTTGTGGCTTCTGCTACAGACCCCTCACATGACTGTATCCTTCCCACCTTCACGCTCTTCTTCAGCCCATCCTTGTTCCTGGACTGGGCTGCCTCAATAATTCTTAACTGATTCTCCGGAAATCACTCTTTCTCTTCCTACACCATCCATCGGAATGCCAGAGCTGCCCTTCCTAAGCATAGCTCCGATCATGCTTTTCCATTGCTGCCAAACTCCAAAAACCAAGAACATGTTCATTTAACTTTCCAGCTCTCTCTCAGTTCCACCTGTTCATGGTTGTTCCTCCCTTCTCACCGGCCTACTCTCCACCTGTGCTAGACTACACTCTCACTCCGACATACGTTCTGCACTCTCCCTCCCAGTAGGAGAGTGTCATCTCCAAAATGCCCTGCCCTAACTGCCAAGGCTTCAAGGTCCTGCTTAACCTTTCCTGCTTCCACTATGGCTCCTCCGATCTTCCGTTGTTCATTCATCTTTTGCCTCACTTTTCTACACCCGATTTTGCACTGCATGTTATTTATACTTATTTTACAACATTTAATCTTTGAATTGTGTTTACTGATGTGTCACCTAAACTATTGGGATCAGTGATTCTCAATTTGCAGTCCCCAAACCAACAGCATCAGCATTATCTGAGAACTTGTTAGAAATGCAAATTCTCTGCCCAGCCCAGACCTACTGAATCAGAAACTCTAGGGTGAGGCCCAGGGCTCTGGGTTCTCCTGAGTCCTCCAGGGATTCTGGTGTGCAGTGGAGTGTGAGAACCACTGCACTAGACCATAAATCCCCAGAGGCCAGTTGCTCCCAGGATAGTTTCAGAGGCAAACTTAGAAGGTTGTCTTTGAAAAAAAATACTACAGCATATTATGAACATTTTTCTTCTGAATATATATTTTAAGCAGCTTTTGACCAAAATATATGCAAATATCTTAATAATATGAAAAAAGCTGGCATGTATTGATGTGAATGAAGTTTTCAAATTTCTCACTTATTTATTTTGGGCCTCCTATTTAAAACTGACTGAAGTCCGCTAAACTCTTCGAGAGTTTATTTTTTTTTTCCCTCACTCTTTAGAATTTTTTAGAGGCTTATTACCCTCTGAGTGCCATTTTTCCTTATAAGTTTCATGATGGCTGCCATGTGAGGATAAATTTCAAATTCATTTTCCATTTTTCTATGACTCATTTGTGAAACAATAGATAACAGTTAAGTGTCACCGACCCTTAGAATGTGAAACATAAAGAAACAGTAAAGAGAAGGAAAAAATTCTCAGGCCAGTGAATCCAGGTAACACTCACTCCTGCTTTAGTAAGATTGTCCTATTATATAATCAGCAATGGCAGGAAAGTGGGTCGGATAGGATTAAAGTAGACGATGAAAATGCGGTGGGATACAGAACTAAATGATCAGGGAGTACTCAGTGAATTACAATCACTCACACATATCCGAGGTGGATGGATCATGAGGTCAGGCGTTCGAGACCAGCCTGATCAACACGGTGAAACCCCATCTCTACTAAAAATACAAAAATTAGCTGAGCACGGTGGTGCATGCCTGTAATCCTGCTACTCGGGAGGCTGAGACAGAAGAATTGCTTGAACCTGGGAGGCAGAGGTTGCAGAGCCAAGATTGTACCACTGCCCTCCAGCCTGGGTAACAGAGCAAGACTCCGTCTCAAAAAAAACAATGGAATTCTAAACCTATTTTTGCAGCACAGAGCAAAGGGTCTAGAGACCTTTTCAGGCTGGGGCTACGATACCCGCCTTGCTTCATAACAATGCTCCTACTCATTGAACGTATGGCCAATTTAAAATTATAGACAGATTTTACAGACTCCTTGAGCCCTTGGCCCTAGGAAATCAGGTGTAAGGAAATCTTTGCTATATAGAAGGCATCATATTAAGTGCTATGACTTAGAGAATAACAAGTACATTGAGAAATAAATTCTAGGTGAAATCAGGAGACATTGTCAATAATGGTCACTGGCATGAGAAAGAGAGAGATTGAGAATTGGATTTTTGCTTTGGTTGTGTTAAAGTAATTCTAGTCAATTATGTGAAGTGCTTATTTTATTATGTATGCTTAACTTGTGCTTAATTACAACAATGACTTCTCAACATGTTCCAAATTAATACTGTTATCCTTTATTTGATTGCAGCAGAAAACTCTTTAGGTCTGTCTAGCCAGGTCTCAAGGCCCAGCTCTGGGCATATGACCTGACCGTCCTGAGAGCTAAGCCACACAGACCCAAGTGAACTTGGCCATTAGAGAGTCAGCCATGCTGGGATGGGCCTCACACTCTTTATTAGGAGGACTGAGTCCTCAGTCAGGCATCAGAGCACAAAGGCTTCCGGGTAGCCTACCACATACTAAGCCACTAACCAACACCTGATTCAGGGGCATCTTTCTGGTCCCTTTGATCTGGTCTCTGTGCATAATTGTCTGCCCACAACTTTCATTTAAAAAGAGGGACTTGCCGGGCACAGTGGCTCACGCCTGTAATCCTAGCACTTTGGGAGGCTGAGGTGGGTGGATCACGAGGTAAGGAGTTCGAGACTAGCCTGACCAACATGATGAAACCCCGTCTCTACTAAAAATACAAAAATTAGCTGGGTGTGTGGCACACACCTGTAATCCCAGCTACTCAGGAGGCTGAGGCAGGAGAATCAACCTGGGAGGCGGAGGCTGCAGTGAGCTGAGATCATGCCATTGCACTCCAGCCTGGGAGACAGAGTAAGACTGTCTCAAAAAAAAAAAAAAGAAAAGAAAAGAAAAGAAAAAAAGAGAGATTTGCCTGCAACAAAAACCACTTTCTAAAGTGTTTCTGTGTTTGTGAACTAGCACAGAAATAAGACCACCTACATGTACCACTTTTCTATTTTAGACCAAAATTAATGAAATACAAAAGAAAATCTATAACATTAAAGGAAGTAAAGGGAATGAAACCTTTTTAGGACATTTTCCCCTCTCTAGTAGGTACAGCATAAGTCCTAAAATTGTGGGCTGCACACAGTGACTTCTTTCCAAAGAGTACAATGTAGAGGGGAGGAAAAAAGTACTTTTACAATGGAAAACTTTACAACTTCAGTTAGGCAATCAACGGCCACGTCAACAGTGATGAGTCATGCTGATAGTCTGTGCCCTTGATATGATGTGATAAGTGTGGTATTTTTCCTCTGTCATATTTCTCCCCAAACCCATAATCCCAATATGATCATGAGAAAAACATCATCAAAATCCCAACTGAGGGACATTCTATCGAATACCTAACCAGTAACCCTCAAAACTGTCAAGGTCCTAAAAAACAAGGAAAGTCTGAGAAACCATGATAACCAAGGGAGCACCAAGGAGACACAACTCTGAAATGCAGCATGATATCCTGGACAGGATATTGGAATAGTAAAAGGACATGGGAGAAAATCTAATAACATCTAAATAGTACGGGTTTTACTTAATAATGCATCAATACTGGTTCATTAATTATAACAAATGTATCATATACCAATGTAAGATGTGAATAATAGAGAAAACTGTGTACTTCTTTGAAACTCTCAGTAATGGCTTCACAACTTTTCTGCAAATCTAAAACAAACATAATTTTTATTATTTTTTATTATTTTTATTTTTTAGATGGAGTCTTGCTTTGTCACCCAGGCTGGAGTGCAGTGGCGTGATCTTGGCTCACTGCAATCTCTACCTCCCTGGTTCAAGCAATTCTCCTGCTTCAGTCTCCCAAATAGCTGTGATTACAGGTGCATGCCACCACGCCTGGCTGATTTTTATATTTTTAGTAGAGATGGGGTTTTGCCATGTTGGCCAGGCTGGTCTTGAACTCCTGGCCTTAAGTGATCCACCCATCTTGACCTCCCAAAGTGCTGAGATTATAGTCATGAGCCACTGTGCCCAGCCCAAACATAATTTTAAAAAGGCAAATATTCAATAGTATGTTTTCTAAATGAGATGCTCTGATTGAATGTGGAGTTTACAGACGCTCCAGAATTCTGCTGTCTACATCTCTGGACCCAATCTCTACTCCAATTCCAACCCACCTGTCCTCATCTATTCAGGTTACTATAACAAAATACCATAGACTAAGTGGCTTATACATAACAGAAACTTACTTCTCACAGTTCTAGAAGCTGGAAAGTCCAAGATCAAGGTGCTTGCAGATTTGGTGTCTGGTGAAAACCTCCTTTCCTGATGGCTGCCTTTTAACTGACCCCTCACATAATATAGTGAAGAGAGTCAGAGGTCCCTCTCTGACCTCTTTTATAATGGCACTTATCCCACTGATGAGGGCAGAGCCACCATGGCCTGCTCACTTCCCAGAAATCTCACCTCCTAATACCATCACCCCTTGGGGTGAGGACTTCAACATATGAATTTGAGGAAGACATAGATATTCACACCACTGTACTGCCCCAAAACAAAGCAGTTTGAAAATCACTATCAAGGAAAACTGGAACATACTAACATTATAAAAGCCAGTCCATTTCAGGTGGCCTGGTGGGCTTCTGCCACACAATTCAGTCCTGCCTTTGGGTGACTGCATTAGACTATCAACTGTGGGGCTGGAACCACATTTTAGACTCACTAGCTTAGGTCTAGCACTGTGTTAGCACCAAAAAGACTCTGTGCGGATCAATTCTTCAGCATCATCCTGAAGAGGGACTATTGCAAACACAGGATGAAAGCTTTCGCTGCCAACCTTATTGGCCTTTCTGGAAATGGATTTGCAAAAATGACTTAACCATTAGTCAAACCTATTCCATGTATCTGGTGAGATCAGGTAGGACGAACATATCCAACATGCGTTTCTGGAATGCCTTTATTTTTGGTTTTTTTGTTGTTGTTTGTTTGTTTTTGAGACAGAGTCTTGCTCTATCACCCAGGCTGGAGTGCAGTGGCATGATCTCAGCTCACTGCAACCTCCACCTTCTGGGTTCAAGCAATTCTCCTGCCTCAGCCTCCCAAGTAGCTGCGATTACAGGCAGCCACCACCACACCCAACTAATTTTTGTATTTTTAGTAGAGATGAGGTTTCACCACGTGGGCCAGGCTGGTCTTGAACTCCTGACCTCATGATCCACCTGCCTCGGCCTTCCAAAGTGCTGGGATTACAGGTGTAAGCCACCACACCCAGTCTATGGCCTGCCTTTCTTACAAAGTGATACATACTTCCCTAGTCCTCGTCACGCAACCAAAAACCACCCCTGGTAGAACTCAGAAAAGGGAGGAAACAGGAGTTTCCCCAAATCAGTCTCAGTTATGTTATGGTACATTCGTGTTTAACTGATCCGTTCTATCACAGATTATACACCCAGATGACAAACAGATGCAAATGAGACAAGTTTCTGCAAGCTCTCTGAAAACGAAATGAGGCATTCACATAGAGGGCTACAGATTTTATTTCTCATCAGTTGAGAGCAGCACTTGTTCTAAATTGCAGTAATATCTCGGCAATGAATCACTGTCATAAAAACAGCAACATCTGTGGGGTCAGAAAAGAACAATTAAGAAAATGAATTGCTTGAGAACCAGGGTTCACACGAACATCATATATTTATATAACAACTTGGAAAGGTAGTCATTCAACAAGCAGTTAGTGAGCACCTACTATGTGTCAGGCAAGTCCCTCCTCTCATAAAGCTTAAGTTCTTGTGTAGAAAACCCGATAAGCAAGAATACAAGAAAAGAAAAAGAATTTCAGATAGTGGTAAATGCTAGCATGAAAATAACCCTTGGTAAAAAGCTGGAACAGGATCAGGTAGCGAGCAAAGCCATGTGGACTGTGAGGGGAGGCAGCTTTCAATGGTCAGGGAAAACCTTTCCAAGGAGGTAACATTTGATCATTTGCCATTGATCTAAATGACAAAAAGAAGCAAGCCATGCAAAGGCTTAAGAGAAGTGTGCTCCAGGCAGAGGGAAAAGCATGATTCAAAGGCCCTACGATGGCACGAAGCTTGATGCGTTCCAGACGAAACCTTCCTAACAAACTCTGGAGATATAGGCAACTAGTTCAGAAAAGTGAAAAACAGTTTATTATGGTCGCACAGATGCTAAAGTAGAAATGAAACATAGCATCCCTGACTCTTCTTATAGTCTCCCTGCAACACACTAGCTGCCTCCCTAGCTAGAAGCCCAGGCTCCAAAGAACTGAGCACAAGAAATCTCAGCCTCTGGTGTGAATGACAGGCCAACGGGGCAAAGAGCGGCCTCTGAGTTTCACAGGATCAGAATTTGAGTTCAAACAAAAAAATCAAGGATACAATGCAATGTGGCCAGGGTCCAGCAGCCCAAAGGACTTGATTCTAAGCAAGGTACACAGGTGCCAGGGCTGAGGAACCAGAGCCCACAAGAGGTGCCCAGAAGGCACATGGAGTGATCATCAAACTCCGAAGGGAATTTACAAAATACTATTATGAGTCCCATTCCCCAAGAATCCAAATTTGTTTATTTTTTATTTATTTTTTTGAGATAGTTTTGCTCTTGTTGCCCAGGTTGGAGTGCAATGGCACGATCTCGGCTCACCACAACCTCTGCCTCCTGGGTTCAAGCAATTCTCCTGCCTCAGCTTCCTGAGTTGCTGGGATTACAGGCATGTGCACTATGCCCGGCTAATTTTGTATTTTTAGTACAGACAGGTTTCCTCCATGTTGGTCAGACTAGTCTTGAACCCCCGACCTCAGTTGATCCACCTGCCTCGGCCTCCCAAAGCGCTGGGATCACAGGCATACGCTATCGCACCTGGTTGCCCAAATTTATTACACAGGTGATAGAACCTAGGAATTAGTATTTTAATAAGTTCCCAGGTGGTTTTTGTTTAGCCAAACCTTGGAACTACAGTGATAAAGAAGGAGGGAAGGCCAGCACTTCAGGAGGTTGCAGGAAGAATTCTAAATCTACAAAAGGATAGAATCGAGGGTTAAATTGAATGCAATTGAAACCTAAAATATTTGGTACCAATCATAACTGAACGGGACGATAGGCACAGAGAGATAAGAACATTGCATAACTAAGAGTATTCCTTTCCCCCAAACCACATCCCCAAATTCAGAACCACTGTGACGGTTGAAAGAAAAGTACAGGACAAATATCTTTGGTCATAATGAGAAAGAAAGAGGGGGTGATGGAGAAGCTTGGATGTCCCCCTTGGGCAAAGCCAGGGTGGTGTGCTGACAAATGCTTAGCAACCAGGTCCAGGTGGAAGAGAAGCCCTAACCATAGTGTTTGCCAATTTCCATGGTGCACATACTTCTAGGAGGCTGAGGCAAGCAGATCACTTAAGGTCAGGAGTTCAAGACCAGCCTGACTAGCATGGTGAAACCCTGTCTCTACTAAAAATACAAAATTAGCCAGGCATGGTGGTATGTACCTGTAATCCCAGCTACTTGGGAGGCTGAGGCAGGAGAATCACTTGAACCTGGGAGATGGAAGTTGCAGTGAGCCGAGATCATGCCATTGCACTCCAGCCTGGGCAACAAGAGCGAAACTCTACCCAAAAAAAAAAAGGAAAAAAAATTCCTACCACAGCCACTTCCAAGTTACCAACATGGTATCACTAGAACAGGCAGTTTGGGGAAGATGTGCAATAGTTACAGTATTTTCACCATATGGAATAGAAATAACTTAGCATAGAGGGCAGTAAGTTTAGTAAAATAGTAAGAGGTGTGGGTATTTGTTATCTTTTAAAAATATTTTTAACGTCACAGTGATGTTAGTGCCAAAAATATACTTCATCCCCAAATTCTGTACTCTTACATTACCTCTCGTCTCTTTTCAGTCCAAAGTAGGAATAATGGTGATATTTAAAAAACAATATCTAAAACTTTATCTTCAATTTTTTTCCCTATTCTTAGCCCCTTTGGTTAAATTTCTCACTTTTGGGTCTGCATCTTCAGCGGACAACTGTCCTACACATCTAGAAATGCTTTTCTGCTTCAAGTCATGAATCCCAAATCCCAACCCATGGCTACCTACTCAAACTCTCTATTTTAAAGGACTCCTTCATCAGAACTTGGGCAGGAAAAGGTCAATGAAGTGAGTGCAGCTGTTTACCCAAAATGCCACAGAGTGTCCACTCCACATCTACACATTTATAAGAGTAGTTAAATGGTACCATGGAGCAAATAAGTAAAACATTAATTATGAAGACTTATTTTCTGGAACTACCTATTTATTTTGAATAAAATGGATTACACCTTCTCCTTTCATCCATTAAAGGTACCCTTTCATTCAGCTAACGTCTATCGTAGACTACAATGGACCTGGAGACACAAAAATGACAAAGATACAGTCTGTGACCTCAAGGACCTTTTGCCCTCTCACAAAGAAGACAGTCCACAGAAAAAATAATGGCAAATCCAATGATTCTAATATCACACTACATATAAAACCCACCCATGGAAAGTGGCATAAACCAAACTGGACTAGACTGCTGTGAAGATCCCAGTCAGGTGCTAAGAGGGCCCACGTGTCTGACTGTCCCAGGCTTTGCTGATTAGCAGCAATTTAAACATGAAGATCCCATCAAGATAAACCAAAGGAAAGATCATTTGCAACTGCTTTCGATATTTTGAAGGCATCGTCCGGCGGTAACATGCTGAGACGCAAGGCTTTTCCTAAAGCACTGACAAAGGTTTTCGCTCCCTGCTTACCAATCTGCGGCCCTCTGCCAATGCATCGTCTCTGCATTTGTTTCTCTCCTCCCTTTCTAGCACTTTCCTTTTCCCCATGTTTATTCCTATTCTCCTTCATCTAAATGTGCCATCTGTAAAAGCCTACCTTGCAAAAGATCACTGTTAAATTCTGGACCCTTATTTTCCTGTTCTTGATGTAAAGTTCACAAGTGTATGCCCTTAGAAGTCTCTTTCTTAACAAAAGAACCGACTGAACCCAGTTATTTTTATTTCCATGTTGCTTTTGGCTGATTTTCTTTTGTGCGTCAGAGGCTTTCAAAAGGTTCCCAACTCTAGATCCAAAAAGTTCAAAAAATGATTGAGTGCAGAATAAAATATTTTGCTCATCCAGAGGGGAGCTGAGGGTCAAGGGCATTAGCAGCAACAGGGGAAGCAATCCAGGATTCTGGAGCACTGGGGAGCAAGACCTCCTGTGACCCAGTCAGCCATAACCTGGGACCTTATTTAGCAGATTAGCTCCAGTATGGCCATAACAATTATTAAAATGTTGAAATGCTTCCCTCTGGATTGGCAAATAACACCCAACCGCTCCCAAATACAACCCTGGCCTCCCAGACCCTCCCTCCCAGGATCCCTGGCCCATCTCCTGACGATCAGGAGTTAAGGCCTGGCCCAGCAGAGGGTCTCCAGGACCCTGACCCTGCTTCTACCCCTGGACATACCCATGCTCCACCTTAATTTCCTCTTCTGAAAAATAAAGGACGTGACTGTCTGAGTTGCACTATAATTGTGATTATGTCAAAGAACAAGGACAAAATGGGAATAAAAGGAAACCTAAAGACCAGGTGCCGTGGCTCATGCCTGTGATCCCAGCACTTCTAGAGGCCACTTGAACCCAGAAGTTTGAAACTAGCCTGGGCAACATAGCGAGACCCCATCTCTACAAAACAAAATGCAATAAGACAAAAATTAATTAACTACATGGCCATAATCAAATTATCTACTTTAAGGGTTGTTTTGAGGGTTAAATGTATTCATGTTTATAAAATGCTTAGACTAGGGCAAGGCACAAAATAAGCACCATATAAGTGTTTATTAAATAAATAATTCATTTTATTCTGTCTCTGTAATGTTTGCTCAATAAATTTAAAAATTAAGAAAGTTTCACAACAGGAAAAAAAAAACTGTGACACTATGAAACACTTACATAACATATACTTTTGTTTAATAACCCAGCAGTAAAACAGCTGGGATCCAGATTTTACACTGCACTGTGAATTTAGGGAAACTAACACACTGGAATGTGTCCCCACTGAAGCATAAGATGTGATTTGTAGGATTCTCTTTGTAATCAGAAATGTCACAGGCTTATGGGAAAGTTAGGTTTACATGTTTCTCATTCTAACCCTGCAACAACTTTTAACCACACCACGCCCTAGCAAATAAATTTTATTTTGTGGTCCTGAGACTTAGAGGATTGTAAACATAAAACCAGACCTTGCACAGCTACAGCTTTTCTTGTGAACACAATGACTCAGCTTGACTGCAAGTTTAAAGAGCCATATCTTATGTGTTGGGTCCCCTAGCATCGATCTTTAGTAAACATCTGGGATGGACAGGAAATTGCTACATCTAGCTTCAAGCTCCATGGGATGGACGCTGCTTTTAGTTACTAAAAAGGCAACACTACCTGAGCTCAAGTATCATTTAGATGGGTACTACTGCACTGCTAAAGGGAATAACACTGATGATTGTTATTTTTCTGATACTCAGGAGAGGAAATGATCAATAATAATAACTCCCTTGCGTGTTCCTTCCTTTTGATAGCTAAACCACACAATACCCTTATACACAAATTTAAATACTTCACAAGCTTATCCTCAAAGAGTAATGTACTAGGCCTTTCCTGCTGTAGATAAGATTTGTTAAGCAGTCTGGCCATGGCTTTTTACCTTTCCTCTTTTAAAAAGTGCTTTTCTCGGCTGGGTATGGTCGCTCATATTTGTAATTCAGCACTTTGGGAGGCCAAAGGAGGAGGATCGCTTGAGTCCAGTTGTTCAAGACCAGCCCTATATCTGCAAAACCAATGAGACCTCATATCTACAAAAAACAAACAAAACTGGTCCAGGCTGGTGATGCGTACCTGTAGTCTCAGCTAGCTGGAAGTTGACGTGGGAGTATCACTTGAGCCTGGTAAATCAAGGCTGCAGTGAGCCGAAGCTGTGCCACCGCACTCCAACCTGGCCAAAAGAGTGAGATCCTGTATCAAAAAAAATAGTTTAAAAGGTGCATTTCTATAACGCCAGGAGAAGAAACTCAAACCTTGCATAGTGATAACAAAAATTCCATTTGCCCCAGCAATCTCATTACTGGGCATATACCCGAAGAACTATAAATCGTTCTACTATAAAGACACATGCACACGTATGTTCATTGCAGCCCTGTGTACAATAGCAAAGACCTGGAACCAACCTAAATGTCCATCAATGATAGACTAGACAAAGAAAATGTGGCACATATATACCATGGAATACTATGCAGCCATAAAAAACAATGAGTTCGTGTCCTTTGTAGGGACTCAGATGAATCTGGAAACCATCATTCTCAGCAAACTGACACAAGAACAGAAAACCAAACACCATGTGTTCTCACTCATAGGTGGGTGTTGAACAATGAGAACACGTGGACTCAGGGAGAGGAGCATCACACACTGGGGGCAGTTGCGGGGATAGGGGAGAGATGGAGGGAGGGAGGAATAACATGGGGAGAAATGCCAGATATAGTAGGCACCTAAAGTTAAATAAATAAATTAATTAAAATAAAAAACTAAAGCCTGCAACACAATCATTATCATTGAAATGTTATTGAAACCCTGTAAGAAAGATGAAGAGAGTCCTGTGGATGGATGGTGGTGATGGTAACACAACGATGTGAACGTATGTAAGGCCACTACATGTACACTTAAATATGGCTAAAATGGTACATTTCATGTTGTGCATATTTTACCAAAACAAAAATGAAATTAAAAGAAAAAACTTTAAAAAAAAAACATCCTGTCAGAGAACACTTATACACTGTTGGTTGGAATGTAAATTAGTTCAGCAACTGTGGAAAGCAGTTGCAGATTTCTCAAAGAACTCAGAACTACCATTCAACCCAGCAACCCAGTTACTGGGTATAATATATCCACAAGAAAATAAGTTGTCTTACCAAAAACACACACACACTCACAGGTTCACCACAGCACTATTCACAAAGATGTGAATCAACCTAGACTCAGCAAAGATGTGGAGTCAACCTAGATGCCCATCAACTGTGGACCGGCTAAGAGAAAATGTGGCCCACATGCATCAAGAATACCATGCAGCAATAAAAAGTGACACAGTCATGTCTTTTGTAGCAACATGGATGCAGATGGAAGTGATTATCCTAAGCAAATTAATCCAGGAACAGAAAATCAAACACTGCATGTTTTCACTAATAAGTGAAAGGTAAACACTGGGTATTTATGGATATAAAGATGGCAATAGACCTGGGAACTACTAGAGGTGGGAGGGAGAAAGGAGAGCAAAAGTTGAAAACTTATCAGGTACAACGCTCACTACCTGGGTGACTCGATCAATCATACCCTCAACCTCAGCTTCATGCTATATGTTCCTGTGACAAACCTGCACATCTACCCCCGAATCTAAAATAAAATTTGAAATTATTTAAAAAAAAATAAAGAATGACAGTCCTTTTCTTTGGAACAAAAATTAATTAAAAACCCTTTAAGAGTTAAAGGTAAAGAAATTTGTAACTATGTTTGCAGTTAAGAAACACACTAAGTAATCACACAACTTCCAAGCAGCAGGGTTCCCCACTGTGGCTACAGGTAAGTCTACAAAGCTAAATGAGCATTGTACAGCACTTACTATCATTCACAATTATTCAGGGACAAACACTGTAAAGACACTTTTTCCTCAAAGCCTTAGCACTCAAACTTTTTTTTTTTTTTTTTGAGACAGAGTCTCACTGTCGCCCAGGCTGTAGTGCAATGGCTCGATCTTGGCTCACTGCAATGTCTGCCTCCTGAGTTCAAGCGATTCTCCTGCCTCAGTCTCCCGAGTAGCTGGGATTACAGGCAAGCGTCACCACGCCGGGGTAATTTTTTGTGTTTTCAGCAGAGACGGGGGTTTCACTATGCTGGCCAGGCTGGTCTTGAACTCCTGACCTCAGGCGATCCGCCCGCCTCGGCCTCCCAAAGTGCTGGGATGACAGGTGTGAGCCACTGCGCCCGGCCAGCGCGGGAACTTTTTATACGGATTGTTAACTGTCTTGGTTCTTGAGAAGCCAGACTGCGCGCTTATACAATTAGTCCAAAGACCTCCAAACAATATTTAAAGACTGTCTCCAAATACAAGCTCAAAGACTGTGTACAAATTCACTTGTCTGTCCCAAAACATTTAATACCAAGATTCTTATTCAAACAGGCAGTGTGTGACTGTGGTGTCTGTTAACAGTTCTAATGCAGACTCCTTTCCTTAAGTTTTCATTGCACCACGACGCATTAAACCATTTAACACCCCTCAGCAGTCTCTGGGTACGTGGTCCCTCGGAGGCCCACAGAGGGTTATCTTAACTAAAACTGGCGTTAGGGCTGGCTGATAAAGTTAACGGAACTCCCCACTCTGGAGAGAGAGACTTAGTGACGGTCACACGCAGAAACTGTCGTGCTCTGTCCTTAAGAAGCTTCTTAGTGTATTTGGTGCTCCATAGAGGAAGTTAAGAAAGTTAAGAAATCCAAGATGCGGAGAAGCAAACACAGGCGCGGCGGTAGTTCAGGACGGAATCTACCAGGGCGGTTCCGAAGAGCGTCGTACAATCTACGGAAGGCTCGAAGGCGGCACTCTGGATCTGAGCGCTAGTCCCAAAACCGTGAGGAACAGGTCCTGAACACACGCCCTGCTGCGGGCCCCAGAGCCCCTCGCCCCACTCCGCCGGCCGCGTCTCGTGGCGGGAGCCGGGGTCAGCGGCCGTGAGCACACCCCCTCTGAGAGCGCGGCCGTGACCCCCTCTGCCCGCTGGGCTCTCAGCCTTGGGACGGGCACTGCCCGGTTGGTACGGGACGCGGGTCCCATCGCCCCCACTGGCCCGTCCATGGCACCGCGTACCCGAACCAAGGGCGCCCGGAGGACCTGCGGACACAGACACCCTGCGCCGGGCGCCCCGCGACGGCGGGGAGGTGCATTCTGCAGAGGACGCCCCGGCTTCAGCCCGGAGCCAGCGCCGCTCTGCTCTCCAGGCAGCCGCCCGCGCGGCAAAGCGCGAGCCAGAGTTGTCGGCTTTCACCCTGCGGGAGTCCAACCCGAAGGCGCGCAAGGGGGCCCCTGGGGATCGCCAGGGAGTCGGCCGCCGACTCACTCGCTGGCGTCCAGTCCAAGTTGGGCGGGGAGCGGCCAGCTGCCCGGGCCGGGCGGGAGGAGGGACGGAGGGCGAGGGCGGCGCAAACCCGGCTCCCCTCGGCGCGGCTCCTACCTGCAGGGCGAGGGGGCCGCTAGCACCTGCGCGGAGGCGGCGGACTCTCGGGGCGCGCGCGCCGCGGGGGGGGGGGGGGGGGGGGGGGGGGGGGGGCGGGAGGGGGGGAGGGCGGGACGGCGGGAGGGAGGGCGCGAGCGGGGGAGGGCGGGACGGCGGGAGGG
>PVKP010035249.1:0-23478 GCA_004027715.1 Plecturocebus donacophilus | reverse complement strand
ACGTTTGTTCTGTAATTTTCCACTGTCCTTCTCCATGGGCTTCCAATCAACTTTCTCTATTAGTCAACAACTACAACAACAAAAACCACTTTCCTCCGGGCCTGGTGGCTTATGCCTGTAATGCTAGCACTTTGGGAGGCCATGGAGGCTGGATCACTTGAGGCCTGGCCAACACAGCAAAACCTTGTCTCTACTAAAAGTACAAAAATTAGCTGGATGTCATGACATGCACCTGTAATCCCAGCTATTTGAGAGGCTGAGGCAGGAGAATGGCTTGAACCTGGGAGGCAGAGGTTGCAATGAGCTGAGATTATGCCACTGCACTCCAGCCTGGGTAACAGAGTGAGACTCTGGGGGGTTGCAGGGCCAGCTCGGCGATCTGCAGTGCCCATTCATTGGGAGGGTGGGTGTAATTGTTAGGTATAGCTGTGTAACAAATCATCTTGAAACTTGGCCATCTGAAACAAACATATTATCATTCCAGTGGCCAAAAATCTGGGAATGCCTTAACCAGATTGTCTGGTTCAGAGGCTCTTGGGAGTCCACAGGCGTTATAGTTTTTGGAAGCTGGACGATCCACTTCCAAGCTATCCACAGGGCTATTGGCAGGAGGCCTCAGTTCCTCGGTGACTGTTGTCTGGAGACTTCAGTTCCTCTCTGCGTGCCTGTTTCTCCATGGGCTGCTTGAGTATCCTGACACAACGGCTTGCTTCCCCCAGAGTAAGTGATTTGAGAGAGAGAGAGAGAGGACACATAGGATGGAAGCTACAATGTTATATCCTAATCTCAGAAATGGCATTCCATTACTTCTATTACAGTTTCTTGGTCCCAGAGACTAATCCTGGCACAGTGCAGGAGGGGACTACATGAGGATGCTGTAGATACCTGGAGGTGCAGGACCCCTTGCATCTATACAGGTCTCAAACTCCTGGCCTCAAGGGATCTGCTTGCCTCAGCCTCGCAAAGGGCTAGGATTACAGGCATGAGCCACCATGCCCATTGGTTAATATTTTTTGAGCCCCAGTTCTACTTAAGAAAATGATCTTTAAATTACTTTTATTTCTCGTCTTGTCTTAATCAAAAAAGTTTTGCTGTGGAAAATATTGAAAAAATAAAAAGAAGAAAATTTTAAATTCCACAAATGTAGCACCTAGAAATAGCCTTAATTGAAAAAGTAAAAAATGAAATAGAGCACAGCTGCCAGGAGTCCTGCAGGCCTTAGTACATCAACTAAGAAAAATGATTGTATCACACTTTGCTGTGAGAAATGATCACAATGAATAGTTATGATTACACAAACACTTTTTTTTTTTTGAGACCTGAGTCTTGTTCTTTCACCAGGCTGGAGTGCAGTGGCACGATCTAGGCGCACTGCAACCTCCATCTCCCGGATTCAAGCGATTCCCCTGCCTCAGCCTCCTGAGTAGGGGTGAATACAGGCATGTGCTACCATGCCCAGCTAATTTTTTTTGTATTTTAGTAGAGACAGGGTTTTACCATGGTCAGGATGGTCTCAATCTCCTGACCTCATGATCTGCCCTCCTTGGCCTCCCAGAGTGCTGGGATTACAGGCGTGAGCCTCTGCGCCTGGCTTCCACAAACACTTTCCACCTGCCTGGTACTGTCCTAAACTCAGCGGATGCCTGGGACTTAAATCCAAGACTTATTCCAGGGAGGAGACCCTGACTCACTAAACCACACTGCCCTTTCATCCCCACCAGTGATGATTTGAGGAGAGTGGGTGGCCTCCCTGCTTTACATATTGCAAGTACTTAGCTTGTATAATGGCATTTGGTTATTACACACACCTGTGAAGTAGCTTTTAAAAAATTCCTATTTCAGCTAGGCATGGAGGCTCACGCCTGTAATCCCAGCACTTTGGGAGGCTGAGGCGGGTGGATCACCTGAGGTCAGGAGTTTGAGGCCAACCTGACCAACATGGTGAAACCCCGTCTCTACTAAAAATACAAAAATTAGCCAGGCATGGTCGGGGACACCTGTAATCCCAGCTACTCAGGAGGCTGAGACATGAGAATTGCTTGAACTTGGGAAGCAGAGGTTGCAGTGAGCTGAGATTGCGCCATCGCACTCTAGCCTGGGCTAGAGTGAGACTCCATCTCAAAAAATAAATAAATAAATAAATCCTATTTCACAGATGAGGAAACCAAGGT
The DNA here is from genome assembly GCA_004027715.1 of Plecturocebus donacophilus. Taxonomy (NCBI): domain Eukaryota; kingdom Metazoa; phylum Chordata; class Mammalia; order Primates; family Pitheciidae; genus Plecturocebus; species Plecturocebus donacophilus. Next base: position 21,307 of record PVKP010035249.1, on the reverse strand, counting down.
TTGAAGATGTATTCAGTTTGCCCAAGTTAACCGGCTAGTTAGTGGCAGGAGCAAAAGTGCTATCAGGCATCCTGAAGTTAAAAGGTTGTATGTATTGGATACCTTCTCTCTCTCTCTCTCTCTATCTCTGTCTCTGTCTCTTGTTGTGTGTGTGTATGACAGAACAATAAGGAGAAAATGAACCTGTTTGCCATCTGCAGCCACAGAATATAAAGTAGTGGGTCCTTCTGTCTGAACAGTGCTGACATATTGCCAAGTTCACCATCAGAGCTATTACAGTTTTTTAGCCGGTTTTCTTTATCTCAAAACTTGGCATCATCTAAGTTTGAAAATGAATAGGTTCTGTGTTTTTCCTACAAAGAAAAAAGAAAAAGAAAAGAAAAAGAAATAGCCTTCATTTAGGGGGTCACTATAAATTGAGAAAATGAAAATAATATTTTAAGCTATTTAGAAATAGTGTTTTTTTTTTTTTTTTCTATTCAGAAAAAATAGAGGATAAGCTACTTTCCAAATTCCTTCATCCAGGACTCTACAGAACCAAAGGCGGTGGGTCATAGGCCTTGTCCCAGGCCTGCTGCTAACTGGACCCAGCGGGTAGCCCAGGCAGGTGAGAGGAAGATGTGATCTGTGAACCTCCCTCTGTTGAAGTATACTGAACTTGGCCACGTTTGCAGACCATGAACAGATGCAGGCGGTGCCCAGAGAGATAATGACACCAGATAAATATATCACTTCCACTGCCTGTGGGAGGTGCTTAATATTTTACAAGCATATTTAAATATTCAGAGGCATTTCTTTTCTCCCTGTGCAGGTGACAAAATGTGCTGTGGATCATCTGTAGCTTTAAAAAAGCAGTTATTGGACAGGCGTGGTGGCTGATGCCTGTAATCTCAGCACTTTGGGAGACTGAGGGTCTCCTCAGGTGGGTGGATCACCTGAGGTCAGGAGTTCGAGACCAGCCAGGCCAACATGGGGAAACCCTGTCTCTACTAACAATACAAAAATTAGCTGGGTGTGATGGCAGGTGCCTGTAATTCCAGCTACTCGAGAAGCTAAGGCAGGAGAATCACTTGAACCCAGGAGGCAGAGGTTGTATTGAGCTGAGATCATGCCATTGCACTCCAGCCTGGGCAACAGGAGTGAAACTCCATCTTAAAAAAAAAAAAAAAAAAAAAAAAAAAAAAAGGCAGTTATTCAGATAAAGGGTTATCTCTGGAGTTTCAGGTTCATGTCATTAGCTGACCAACCAGTCTTATCCTCTTCCTGGGTAATGTGAACTTAGAGTATGTGTGTAAGCATTTTCAGACAATTTCATTTTAGCCTGGTTTACTTAATCTTTTCAAATATTTCTGTGATTGAAAGGGTGGCAGTTGTCTCTGTGTTAGTTTAATTGCTAACTGGATGAAGGAAGGCTGTGGAACAAGCCTGTTTGTTAATTCTCTGAGTCTTGTCATTTAGAGAGTTAGCAAAGATCTTAGCAATCACCTGATCCAGATTTCTCATGTTACGGATGAAGAAAGAAGTCGAGAAAGATGCAGAGACTTGATTGTGTGGCTCCTAAGTGGCAGAGCCGTGGCTGGAACCCAAGACTCACAGCCCTGGCTTTCAAAACTATACCTCGACACCTGCAAAGCTCGGTAAGAGAGGGAATGTGAGAGTCTAGCCTACCCCCTCGTATCCAATTCCAAATCTCTTTCCCAGTATCTTCAACCAGGATCCTGCTCTCAGTCCACCCACCCTGCTCCCCATTCTTCAAGCCATTCTTTTTTTTTTGAGATGGAGTCTTGCTCTGTCACCCAGGCTGGAGTGCAATGGCACCATCTCGGCTCACTGCAACTTCTTCCTCCTAGGTTCAAGCGATTCTCCTGCCTCAGCCTTCCGAGTAGCTGGGATCCCGAGCATGCGCCACCATGCCCGGCTAGTTTTGTATTTTTAGTAGAGATGGGATTTCTCCATGTTGATCAGGCTGGTGTCAAACTCCCGGCCTCAGGTGGTCAGCCTTCCTTGGCCTCCCAAAGTGCTGGGATTAGAGGCGTGAGCCATGGCACCTGGCCTCAAGCCATTCTTTCAAAGCTCAAATTATTAAGTGGTTCTTCCCATTTTCATAATAACTTTTCCTGGAAGAGCATTTTATATTTATTTTCCCTATCTGACTTTTTGAATCTAGTGACAGAAATAGTATTTTTTGTCATTGCAAAAACTGATAGTTTATAGAAAATGAATATTTCTTGGGAGTATTTCTCTCTCTCTGTCTCATTTTCCCTGAGTTTATTATGGGTTATTTCACAAAAAATTTTCTTAAGGTACCCTCAAGGGAATAGCAAACACTGGTTTCTTATCTAGATGGCCTTTAGTTAATATTAAGACTAAATCATACCCCAGGGAGGAGGGTATTTCTAGGTAGAAAGCTCATCTGGTATATGACATCAAAACTGGCCTCTTCCCTGGTGATTTTAATTCCAGTTCAGTCTTTTGTAACCATTCCAGAGCATATCTAATCCCCTTTTCCCGAGGCAGCCCTTGAGATATTTGGAGTACACTCTCATTTCTCCTTCTGACTTCCCCATCATGATATTTTTCTTCTTAAGGTCACCTCACGCATTTCCCTAAATCTACAGTGACCTTCCAGTCATATCCCTTTGATACAGTCCCAGAGTTCCTCCTCACTTTCCCTCAAATACCTGCTATCTTGTCCCTGATTGACATGTCCCCTCTTCTGATGGTAGTATTTACACCGAAAGAATCATCCTGATACACACTGATGTGAGATGCTCTTTGGTTATAGACACTTAACCTGCGTCCTGGAGTCAAAGAAGACTGCGTTCACTTTCTTAGCCACCTCTTCCTACCGTTAATTACTGTTGAGCCTGGGGTTGATGTCACTTTTCAGTTTTCCAGCTCAATGTTCCCATCTGTCTGTGACTCATTTTATTTTATTATTTTATTTATGAGACAGAGTCTGTCGCCTGAACTAGAGTGCAATAGCGCAATCTCAGCTCACTGCAACCTCCGCCTCCTGGGTTCAAGCGATTCTTGTGCCTCAGCCTCCTGAGTAGTTGGGACAACAGGCACGTGCCACCATGCCCAACTAATTTTTGTATTTTTAGTAGAGATGGGATTTCACCATGTTGGCCAGGCTGGTCTCGAACTCCTGACTCCTGGCTGGCCGTGGCCTCCCAAAGTACTGGGATTACAGGCCTGAGCCACCATGCCAGACGTGTGATCCACTTTAGACCACATTCCTGGGCATCTTCAAAGTTTACAATTTAGAATAATAAGTACTGATAATGACAGCATTTGTGATAAGTACAGAGAGAAGTTTCTATTCTCTGTGGGAGAGAGTAGCGGGTAGGCCACAGAGCTCAAGCTTCAGAGGCAGATGTGTGGGCTCAGGCCTGGCAGGCCTGGGTACCAGCTGCCCAGCCTTGGGCAAGTGACTTTGCTCATCTTTCCTCACCTGAAGGATAAGAATGATTGAGAATGCACTCCTCACAATTAAATGATGTCATTTAAATAAGCCGATTTAGGTAGAAACTGATGTAGACAAGATAAACATCTCTGCAAAACATTTGATAAGGCCTCTGAAGTTACCCTCGGTATTTGGGAGGTGGCTGAGGCATGAGAATTGCTTGATCCTGGGAGATGGAGGTTGCCATGAGCCAGGATCCTGCCACTGCATTCTAGGCTGGGCAGCAGAGTGAGACTCCCTCTCAAAAAACAAAAACTAGTTTTTTGTGTTTGGTGTACCATCACACTGAACACCTGGCCTCAAGTGATCCTTCCACCTCAGCCTCCCAAAGTGTTGGGATTATAGGCATGAGCCACTGTGCCTGGCTTTGGCCTCACTCTTACTGGAATGTTTGGCCAACTTCTGACACTTATTCTAGACCATGAGAGGTATTTTTTCCCTTCTTGGGAGAACGCACTTTTCTAACTAGGGATCTACGGACAGATTTAGGCACATTCTTAGGGCACTAAAGATGGGAGGCAGATGGAGTGAGAAAAGCAATCCTGGGTTCCCCTCCCAGCCGGCCTCACTTCCCAGTGCTGAATCTTTCTGAGCTTCACCTTCCTCAGTCAAAAAGTAAGAAGAATACTCTCTGCCTCACAGTTTAGTTCAGGGGATTAAATTAGAAAAAATAACACAAAATTCTAAGCCATGTCTGGCACATGGTATGTCATAAGAGACCAGCCACTCTTTCTGCCTTCCCTCTGCCCACTGAAGCCTCCATCACCGCTGCCTTCACTTCTGCCTTGTCAGTACTCCCTATGTGGAATTACAGATTTAACACAATTAAAAATAAAATGAAAATATCAGCAGGATTATTTGTAAATCTAGGCAAGCTAATTCTAAAATGTATATGGAAAGGCAAAGAAACTAGAATAGCCAAAATGACTTCGAAAAAGAAAATGAAAGCTGGAGGAATCCCACTCTCTGACTTTAGGACTTACTTAAAAGGTAGAGTAATCAAGACAGTGTGATATTAGCAAAGGGATCTATATTGGCATATAGATGAATGAAACAGGTAGAGAGTCCAGAAATAGACTCACACATCTATGTCCAATGAATTTTTTGACGAAGATGCAAAGAGTGGAGGAAATTCAGTGGAGGAAAAAGCCTTCTCAACAAATGGCACAGGAACAATTAGACATCCATAGGCCAAAAACATAAACTTTGAACTAAACCTCCACCTTATATAAATATTAACTCAAAATGGAGCATAGAGCTACACTATAAAACAAGGCTGGGCCTAGGGTGAAAAGAGGAATGCAAAATTTAAGGAAGCACTCACTCTAGTTATGCAAGTATGATTCTGAAAGAGTATTTTTAAATTTTGTGCCCTAGGCACCTCCCTTATCTCACCCTAGTCCAGGTTTTGCTATACAATTTTAAGAAGAAAACATAGGAAAACGTCTTCACACAGTTTTGAAACCACAGTTTATGAAAGAAAAAAATCAAATTGGATTTCTCAAAATTAAGAACTTTTGTGAAAGACACTGGTAAGAGAATAAAGACAAATTAACAAATGGGGAGAAAATATTAGCGAATCACATATTTGACAAAGGATTTGTATATGTAATATACATATATATGACATATATATGTTCTGGTACATTATATACAGATGTGTGTAAAGAGCTGTCAAAACAACAATACAAAAGGAAACGACCTAATCAAAAAATGGACAAAGGACTTGGACATTTGCCAAAGAGTGCTACGGTCTGAATGTGTCCCTGGAAATTCGTATGTTGAAATTTATTCACCAATGTGATAGTATTACGAGGCAGAGATTTTAGGAGGTCATTGAGTCATAGGAATGAGATTAGGGGCCTTATAAAAGTAATTGAGGGAGTGAGTTTGTCCCTTTCCATCTTTTCCAACAGGTGAAGACACAGCGTTCATAAGACACCATCTTGGAAACAGAATGCTCCCCTCATCAGACATCAAATCTGTTGATGCCTTGATCTTGGACTTCCCAGCCTCCAGAGCTGTGAGAAATACATTTCTATTGTTTATACACTACCCAGTCTCAGGTATTTTGTTACAGCAGCACAAATAGACCAAGACACATGGTATACAGATGGAAAATAAGTATATGGGAAGATGTTTTAGAGCATTAGCCATTAGGAAAATGCAAATTAAAACCATAATGAGGTATCATTATACACCAATTAGAATACTAAAATAAAAACTACTGACAATGCAAAGTGCTGATAAAAATGGGGAGCAACTGGAACTCTCCTACAAGGCAGATGAGAATGGGAAATGGTACAGCCACTCTGAAAACAGTTTGGCAATTTCATATAAAGTTAAAAACATGCACTTATCACATGAGCTAGCAAACCCATTCCTACTTATTTACCCCAGAGAAATGAAAATGTATGTTTGCACAAAAACCTGTACACAAGTATTCATAGCAACTTTCTTCGTAACTCAAAAACAGCAAACAACCTAAATATCATTCCATGGATGAATGGATTTAATAAAAAACCCTGTGGTACATTTATATGATGGAATACAACTTATCTATAAAAAGGAATGAGCTATTGATGCATGCAACAACTTGGATGAATCATAGATGAATTATGCTGAGTGAAAGTAGTTAACCTTTTGAAGAGATTACATATTGCACACTTCTTTTTGTATGGTATTCTTGAAAAGACAAAACTATAAACTACAGGATCAGAGAACAGACTGCTGGTTGACATGGGTTTTGGGTGGGGAAGGGGTATAAGTACAAAGGCTAGAATGAGGAGTTTTTCTCTGCAACTTTTTTGTATTCTGATTATGATGGTTACTGGAATCTATGTGTGTGTTAAAATTCATAGGCCTGTGCACCCCAAAAGTCAATTTTATTATTTGTTAATTTAACAAATTATGCATGCAGAAAAGTACACATAGTATTAGTATATAACTTGATGAATTTTTACACACTGAACACATCCACGTAACCCACACCCAGATCAAAAAGAGCATCATCAGAACATCAGAAATCTCCCTTGTTTCCTATTTCAACTACTATCCCCCTCAAGAGTAACCACTCTCTGGACTTACAGCAACATAGATTCATTTTGTATGTTTTAGTACTTTATGTGTATCACATATTATCCAACACTTAATAAATCACATTTACTAAGAAGAAATCTAGAGCATATTATTGCTGTAGTAATGACACCTCAATGAAAAAACCCTAATTGGGGGAGGATCTGGGGGGATAATGAGTAAGAGTTCAAGGGTAATGGGATAGTTAATATTTGTCTTGATGGGTGAAGAAGAGGTTAGTGTAAAGGTGGTCACTGCTGCTACAGAAAGACTGTTCTAGAGTCTGCCTTCATAGCTGGAGCAAGAGGTAGTCCTTGGCATGGCAGAGAATCATAAAAATACTTGTTTACCCTTAGTTCAGGGAAATTTGGAATCATGCTCCTAGAGACTGTGTGTGGAGAAGACTGAACCCAAGACTCGTTAGCCTTGGGCTCCTGAGTTAGTATGCAGAGCTGGAGACATTTCCAGCCACTTGCCTCCCTGATCTTCTACAGATTCCTTACTCTTATCCCCAACATGTGTTCCCTGGCCGCTTCCCAACTTTCTCTGTTACCCCAGAATGTCCAGAGGGTCTCCAGTCTCCTTGTATCTCTGATCTAGCCATTTGCTTGATAATCTTTCAGAGGATGAAAAAGCATCTCTTACAATGGCCCAAAGTAAAAGTGGCTGGAGATGAGCATGGGAGTGAACATGGGTAGAACAATCTGAAATGTGACCTTCTTATAGCTATCAAAGCATGGAGTCTGCTCCTTGCCTTTCGAAAACAGGAAATGCACAGCATAAGCCTTTATTTCATATTATCTGCCTCTCCCATCACTTGCCCAAGTTGTTTGCAACATTTATACTCTGTGGAAACATAACACTCCAAACTCTTGGCGTGGAAATAAGCTATCAACACCCTGACACATTGCCTCTAAAGATGGTTGTCTCCTTTCATGGGCTCAGTTTCTCAGAGATAATACATGACAACTATTATTTCCATTCTAGATTTTACCTTCTTTTTCTAGTTTCTTAAGGTGGAAGATTACATTTTTAAAATTTGAGATCCTCCTTCTCCTCCTCCTCCTGCTGCTGCTTCTTCGACAACGTTTTACTCTGTCACCCAGGCTGGAGTTCAGGAATACGGTGACATGATCATAGCTCCTGCAGCCTCAAACTCTTGGGCTCAAGTAATCCTACCACCGCTGCATCCTAAGTAGCTGAGGCAACAGGTGCATGCCACTGGGCCTGGCTAATTTTCCCTTTTGTTTTTTTGGTAGAGATAGGGGGCGGGAGTCTCACTTTGTTACCCAGGCTGGTCTCCAACTCCTAGCCTCAAGCAATTCTTCTGCTTCAGTCTCCCAAAGTACTGGGATTATAAGCATGGGCCACTACACCCAGCCTTCTTTTTAAACATAGGTGTTACAACTATATATTTCCCTCTAAGCACTGCTTTTAGCACATCCCATAGGTTTTGCTATAATGTGTTTTTGCTTTTATTTTTCTCATAGCATTTTCTAATTTCCCTTATATTTCTTTTTTTGCCCTTTGGTTATTTTGGAGTCTGTTGTTTACCACATATTTGTAAAGTTTCCCATATCTTTTTCTGTTAATTAATTTTTAATTTCATTCCATTGTGGGTATAGAACATACTTTGTTAGATTTTAATCTTTTTATTTTTATTTTCGTTTTTTGAGACAAGATCTTGCTCTGACACCTAGGCTGGAGTGCAGTGGCGTGATCTCAGCTCACTGCAACCTCTGCCTCCCAGGCTCAAGTGATCCTCCCACCTCAGCCTTCCCAGCAGATAGAAATACAGGCATGTGCCACTGTGCCCAGCTAATTTTTCTGTTTTTATTATAGATGGGGTTTCACCATGTTGCCCAGGTAGGTCTCAAATTCCTGGGCCCAACTTTGCCCACTTTGGCCTCCCAAAGTGCTGGGAGTATAGGCATGAACCACTGTTTTAAGACTGTATATTCTGCTGTTGTTGGGTGGAGTGTTCTACAGATCCTTGTGAGAACTAATTTGTTAATAGTATTGTTGAAGCCTTCTCTTGTTGATCTTCTGCTTAATTTTTTTTTTTTTTTGAGACGAAATCTTGCTCTGTTGCCCAGGCTAGAGTGCAATGGTGTCGTCTTGGCTCACTGCAACCTCTGCCTCCCAGGTTCAAGTGATTCTCCTGCCTCAGCCTCTCAAGTAGCTGGGATTACAGGTGCCTGCCACCATGCCTGGCTAGTTTTTGTATTTTTAGTAGAGATGGGGTTTCACCATGTTGACCAGGCTGCTCTGGAACTCCTGACCTTGTGATTCACCTGCTTTAGCCTCCCAAAGTGCTAGGATTACAGGCATGAGCCATTGCACCTGGCCTAAGTTATTTTATTCACTGTTGAAGTGGGGTATTGAATTTTGAAACTGTTATTCTTTAGTTGTGTTTTCAATTCTGTCAGTGTTGCTTCATATATTTTGGAACTTTGTTGTTAGGTGAATATATATTTATAATTATTATATCTTCCTGAGGAATTGACCATTTCATCATTACAAAGTGTCTTTTGTCTCTAGGAACAACCCTGCTCTATTTTGGTTACTATTTGCATGGTATATTTTTTTCCATCCTTTTACTTTGAACCTATTTGTGTCCTTGGAGGTAAAGTGTATCTGTTATACACAGCATATAGTTAGTTGATGCTTTTTTTAGTTTAAATACATTCTTCTGGAATATATTATATATCCAGTCAGGGTCTGCAGGTCAACCCTGGGCTGGGCAATTCCCTGGTATCCAGACTATGTGTTCTGGCACAGGTGGTGGGGTGAAGTCAGACTGAGCGGGCTTGTCCACAGGCCTCTGATGGTGTGTACAGGTGCTGATATGATTACCAGGCCACCAGTGGAATGCTCAGGTTGGTGGTGGCATGGCTGTGCTGCTGCACTGTCACTGCAAGGTTGGCGGTGCTGTCTTCAGTGGCATCACCTAGGTGTGTGTGGGTGGGAACTGTGTGCCATTTGTGCTGCAGCAGCATGCTTTGTTCAGTCCTCAGGCCCAGGTGCAGTAACTGATGTTCACTGGTCCTTGAGTCCTGGGAGCAGCAGCCAGCCATGCAGGACTGCAGGATAGTGCATAATCTACTGGGAGCAGGGCTCTAAAATGGTGCCTCACTTGTGCCTCACCTGAAAACAGTAGCCCATGCCTCGGTTATTCCTCTGCCCTGAGTGCAGTAGCCTGTGGTCATTCGTTCCTGGGGAGCAACTGAAGCTTCTCTTGCACCTCCGCCTTAGCAACGCTGGGCTCCAAGACAGTTCACAGTCTCCTGTCTATATTCTTTCTCATGTGTGGCCACTGAAATCCCTGCTTGGGTATCTTGGCAGACAGCTAATGACTAGAGAGAGATTTCTTCTTTCTTTTCTTAGAGAAAGTGTCTCACTCCGTCACCCAGATGAGAGTGCAGTGGCACAATCATAGCTCACTGCATCCTTGAAGTCCTGGGCTCAAGTGATCTTCCCACCTCAGCCTGGACAGAGACTTCTTTGAATATATGAAACAATAACTCTTCGAGCTTTTGCCAAGGGACTCTGTGTATATGTGTATGTCTGCATGTATGTTAGGGCATGCTTTCACTGGTTGGCAGACAGTTTAAACTCTGCCACTCTGCCTTATCTTTGCTTCTGGCTTATGGAGATCTTTAAATGCAGCCAGAGGTGAGAGATTAGGGCCTTTTTGGGTCTTTCCTGGGGGTGTGCACAGTGCTGCACATGCAAATGGCGTTCTAGATTCCCAAGAATATGTCAGAGCATTTCCAAGGCCCCCATGGACATCTCATTTCCCAGATTTTTAAAAAGTTTTTTTTAGCCAAACTAGGCATGGTGGTGTGTGCCTGTAGTCCCAGCTGCTTGGGAGGCTGAGGTGGGAGAATCACTTGAGCCTGGAAGAGCAAGGCTGCACTGAACTATGATCATGCCACTGTATTCCAACCTGGACAACAGAGTGAGACCTCATCTCAAAGAAAACAGTAAAGAAAGAAGTTTTTTTGGGGCCAGCCCCTAGTAGTATTACTACTTGAGGAAGCTATCATGTTAAACAATGTCCACTTTTTCTTAAACAAATGTCCAGGGAATGGGGCTGTTTGAACAGAGTGAGCTCTGAGGCCATGTAGTAACAACTCTGAGAAGGAGGATTTTCTAGATACTGCCAGGCAGGTCAAACACTGACAGTTCTCTAGGAATAGGCTTTTGGAGAACTCCAAAACCATCTGTCTCCAGTCCCGTGGCTGCTAGACTGATGATTTTCACAGCTATCATTGTTGTGAGGCTGTTAGTTTCCAAGGCTACTGAGGAGCTCAGGAGAATAGAATAGGGCAAGTTAAAATACCACAAAGCTCACTGTTCTTTCTGAGGTTCAGCCATTTTTCTTGAATAAATGACCTGCTGATAGTTGGACACCTTTGGTTAATTTCCACAGTTCTTAAAAAGTTGTTGGGTTTTTTTGGTGACAATATTTGCTAGTGTTCGCATTGTTTTTATGGAAGTGTGGGTTTTTAGAAGTCCTTATTGCACTATTTCAGAAGTTCTTCACAGTAGTTATTTAGTAGGGGTTGTGTGTGTGTGTGTGTGTGTGTGCGTGCGTGCACACATGTATGTGTGTGACAGAGAGAGAGAGGCCTCAAGGTTGGATGTGAAAATAGTTTTACCTGTAGACCATGGCTATCATGGTAGGTACAATTTGTAGAAAGTTTTCCCACCCATCTCACTATAAAAGTAAGAACTTCTCTGCTTAAATCTAAAATTCCTCCCTTACAAGGCTATCTTTCTGGTGGGGATGGAGTGTGTGTATATGTAAATAACTGCATTTGCATTCTTTTAAAAAATGCGTATAACTTTGGAAGAGGTGGAAGAGATAGGTGGAATTCACCAAATTCCTTCTTTTCTTAACCAGGAGGAAGTGCTCTGGATTTCAGTCTTAGAGGAGTAGGGGTCAGGGCTGGGGAGAAATGAGGATTAGAGAGCAGGGGGCAAAGTAAGAGGAAGGTGCCGAAGATGGGGATTTTCTGTTTTCTAAATTTCCTGGAAAGGAAATGTGGGGTTGGGTATGTTACTTTAGGTAGCTAGTCAGACGCAAGTGGAACAGGAGCGGGCTCCCCACCCCCGCACGCACCAGGAGTGTCAGGTGACCGTAAGTAGTGGTCAGACGATTGTTACGATCTCTCTAAAATAATAATTGGTCATAGCCAGTGCCAGAGAAAGGCAGTCTCCCAATAGATAAAAACCTGAAACTGGTGACAGCAGCTTCCAAATCTCCGGAGCAGGGAGAGGGGGCTCAAGTACGTTTACTAAGAGGCAAAATGAAGCATTTGGCTGGTAAAGGAAGAACATCTCGAGTGAGCACGTGTACAACTCCAGTAAACACCTGATGGTCACCTGACATTCCTGGTGCGCGTGGGGGTGGGGGAATCCTCTCCTGTTCTGCTCGTGTCTGACTAGCTACCTAATGTAACATACCCAACCCCACATTTCCTTTCTAGGAAATTTAGAAAATAGAAAATCTCCATCTGCGCATGCTCCCTCGCAAGTGCTAGCAGGCCACTGTGCATGAGGACAGCCAACCCCCAAGGGAAGAATCAGGGGAGAAGGGATGCAAGATCCCTGGGATGATGTCAACCTATGAAACCCCAAGTCAAAGGTCAAATGGGGCACTTGATCTCACAGGTCACCTGCTTTGCCCTCTCTTCCAAGTATACTTTTCTCCTGCTCATTCCTGCTCTAAAACTTTTTAATAAACTTTTGCTCCTACTCTAAAATTTGCCTTGGTCTCTTCTGCTTTATGACTCTTCAGTCACATTCTTTCTTCTGAGGAGGCAAGAATTGAGGTTCTTGCAGGCCTACATGGGTTCATTGCCATTAACATACTTTGGTGCCATGACTCAGATATGTTCCACTGTTAACAGGGGTGTGTGTGTGTGTCTGTGTCTGTGTGCGTGCATGTTGTTCATGGTTAGGAAATCGGGGGAGGGGTGAGGACATAGAGGAGGCTATCTCTGGATTGGAAATAAGAAGGCAGGATGGCCCAATGTGGTGTCTCTTCAGACGGGTCCCTCTTTCTCTTGAGTTCTCCTATGGCACTTCTAGCCAGAAATTCTATACTTGTATTGAGACAGGATTGTTCCCTTGACCTTGACCCTCTTTGTGGGCAGGAATTGGAGTGGCTCATTTCACTCAGCCTGCAGTCTGTGGATGGCTAAGTGTTAATGGCTCAGTGAAGGGTCAGGGTGACAGCCTCCTGCATCTGCCCTTCTTGACACCCGAGTTCTTGTCTGGCGTCCAGGAAGAATCAGGTCACATGAACTATGTGAAGGGTAGTGTAAGTGGAGGAGTTTATTGGGCAATAAAAGTGGCTATCAGCAGGATGGGAAATTGGTAAAGGGATGGTGTGGGAAGAAAGTGATCTTTTCCTGAAGCCGCACCATCTGAAGTTAGCTGAGTCTATCCTTAGTCTCGGATGCTCAGCTGCATGTAACCCTGATGTTCAACAGCTTGCATCCCCAAACACTTGCATCAGCTACCGATTTTTGCTCCACTAGCTGAAGTCTTTTTATGGGCAAAGGATAGGGGATTGGGTGGGCCAAAAAGGCAAGCACAAGATAGGAGGTGGGGTGGGCCGTAAAGGCAACAGGGTCAGCTGTTTTGACTTAGGGCTGAGGGTCCAGGCTTGAAGGTGGCGTTTAGCCAGGAGCCCAGACGTTCTGTATTAAGGTCAGCTGTTTTGACTTAGGGCTGAGGTTCCAGGCTTGAAGGTGGAGTTTAGCTGTTCTCTATCAGTAGGAGTTAGAAACCTGCAAAATATAGCAACCCAAAATTAAAGCCAAGAAGTAAGGGCTTGACATGTTTCTGAGTTTATTATTTATTTTTTGAAAAGTATTTTCCCTATTTGTAAACGCACAACAAAACCAAAAACTACTGAGTCCCACACCGAGGTGTGCCATCTTCACTTTTTAACCTTTGGTGTTCGAACAAATGCCTGATCCAAGAACTTCTTCCCAGCAAAGCTTTTCTCTCTGGAATGGTTGTCAGAGGAAGGAAGCAGCCTCTTGCTCAGGCAGGTTCAGGTTGCACGTGGATCATTCTGATCACTGTAACCGGCACTGATGATGAAAGATAGACAGTTGTGTAGGCTACACAGGAAGTATGTACTCTTTCTTGAAAACTGATCAGAAGTTTTGCGGAACCAAGAGTTGAGTTTTTAACACCACAGACTATTTGCGTGTAATATGAGCTGAAATTCACACTGATGATCTCAGGATCTGTTTCAGCTGTCCCTTATTCCCATTAAGATTAATTTATAAGCTTGCTATTTATCACCAAGGCTAGTTTCTACTCCAGGCAAAATAGTAGTATCAGCAAGTTTCTTGCAGTGCCTTAACCATTTAGCCTAAGTCCCTTTAAAACTCTAGACCTGTGTGGATTGCACACTTCCTTCTCAGCCCTTGCCTGCAAATTTACTCTTAAATTCTCCATTCATAACCAGAGGCAAATGAATAAGAACAAGTTATAGATCTTCCCAAGGATATTTTCAAATGAAGAGGGACAAAGGAATAAAAAAGTAGTTGATGCTTTGGTTCAAGAATAGCAGATTAGTGGCATCCCCTGGGTGAATCCCCATTGTTCTAAAATGACTGTCTATTGAGCTGTGAGGGGGAGGATTGTGAGGCCGTGTCAAAGCCAGGGAGAGGAGTGCCTGGCAGATTATTGATGTCTGCTGTGGGTTAGCAAGGCGCTGTCTACTGTGGTATACATGTCATATTACCAAGCCTGGTGTATAGGGAAGATGCCTGCCCTGCGGTTCATAAGAAGTAGATTTTATTAGAGCCCTGCCACTGATTTATGGACTGGCTTACTGAGACAATTAAATGAAATGTGAATTAAATGAGATGATGTATGACAGAGCATTCAGCAGAGTACAGGATTAGAAAGCAGTTCTGTTTTTTCAGGCTGTGAACTCCCTGAGAATTCACAAACCTGTTGTATTCATCATTGAATTTCAGCCCAGTGCCTGGCCCACAACAGGCCCTCTATAAATATTTCTTGAAGTAATGTATGCTGCCTGTGAAGATCAGGTGAAGGAATGAATCCAGTGGTTAGATCTGAAGACTCAGCTGAATAAACAGGGAAGAATTTGGAGGTCATTGGAACTTTCCTATAGGCTCTCAGAAGTTGCCTTTGATGGATCTTCTAATTTTTTAAAATTTAAAACATTATTCTTAAACTAAAACAAACATGCAGAGAAGTACAAAGATCATAAGGGTACACAGCTTCATGTATTCTCATACACCTATAGAACCACAATCTGTGTAAAACCAGAAAAGCACCAGCACCCCAGAATGCTGGCATTGCCTTCTGCATTGTCAGCTCTTCCCTCCTCTCAGAGATACCCTCATCCTGATTTCTGCTATTACGCATTAATTCTGTCTAATATTTTGTGAGGTTCGACTATGTT
This sequence comes from Plecturocebus donacophilus, assembly GCA_004027715.1. Lineage (NCBI taxonomy): Eukaryota > Metazoa > Chordata > Mammalia > Primates > Pitheciidae > Plecturocebus > Plecturocebus donacophilus. The sequence goes on along the minus strand of PVKP010035249.1, from coordinate 6,299 downwards.
GTTACGTGGCATTGTAATTTGTTCCTTTTTATTAATGCATCATATTCCTGTGTAGAAATTAATTATAATTTGTTCATCTGTTCCCCTGTTGATGAACATTTAGGTGTTTGCCAGTCTTTGGCTGTTATAAATAAAGCAGCTATAAACATTTTGATGCTTTTGACCCATATTTCTGTTGGATGTAAATTAGATCTTGGAGAGAAATTGTCAAGTTATAGGGTATGTTTAGGTTCAACCTTAGTAGATACCACCAATAAGTTGTCTAACGTGGTTTTGCCAATTGACACTTCCTCCAGCCGTGTATGTGACTCCCCACTGCTCCTGTAATGCCTGTCATTGTCCTTTTAATTCTAGCCACTCTAGTAGGTACATAATGTTATTTATTCTGATTTTAATGTGCATTTCCCTGATGACTAATGTGAATGAGCATCTTTTCATGTATTTATGGTACATTTGGATATTCTTTTTTTTTTTTTTCTTTTTAAATTGAGACAGAGTCTTGCTGTGTTACCCAGGCTGGAGTGCAGTGGCATGATCTCGGGCTCACTGCAAACTCCACCCCTCGTCTTCAAGTGATTCTCCTGTCTCAGCCTCCTGAGTAGCTGGGACAGGTGCCTGCTACCAAGCCCAGCTAATTTTTGTATTTTTAGTAGAGACAGGGTTTCACCATGTTAGCCAGGCTGGTCTAGAACCCCTGACCTCAAGTGATCCACATGCCTTGGCCTCCCAAAGTGCTGGGATTACAGGTGTGAGCCACCACGCCTGGCCTATTTATTTATTTTGAGATAGGATCTCACTCTGTTGTCCAGACTGGAGTATAGTGGTGCAATCATAGCTCACTGCAGCCTCAAACTCTTGGGGTCCGGTGATCCTTCCACCTCAGCCTCTTGAGTATCTAGGACTACAAGAGTATGTACAACTACAGCTGGCTAATTAAAAAAAAATTATTTTGTAGACATGGGGTCTCACTATGTTGCCCAGGCTGGTCTCAAACTCCTGGCCTCAAGCAATCCTCCTACCTCAGCCTCTCAAAATGTTGAGATTACAAGTGTGAGCCACCACACCTGGTTCCTCCTGTTAGTTTCTAAGATGAAATTATTACTTTTAATGAATATGTGTTATTTATTGTACTTGTTAGAAGTTAAATTCTGATTTGGCAACTAGAATTTGGTGCTCCTACGGAAAACTTGGGGATATACACATTTTTTTTAATCAGAAAGATTACTATTTATTTATTTGTTTATTTTATATTTTATTTTATTATTTATTTATTTCCTTAGAGAAAGGCGGAGAGAGAACGAGAATCTTGCTCTATTGCTCAGGATTTCATTTAAATCTGTGAAATGCTATGCAATTACTAAAAAGTGATTTATTTCCTATTATGTGATCACTTTTAGAATGGGTATGATATAATATTGAAAAAAATATATGTTTTGTGGATATGGAGTGGTAAGATCTGTAAATATTTATTAACTTTGCTTGTTCCAGGTCTGAGTTCAAATCGTGTTTTTTTTTTTTTTTTCTCTCTCTCCATTAGGTTGGTGAATCTTCCTCCATCCCTTTATGTTAAGTCTTTGTGTGTCCTTGCCTATAAGAAAGGTCTGAATACAGCGTAACGATGGGTTTTAACTTTTTATTCAGTTTGTCTAACTGTATGTTTTGATGGAGGCATAACAGGCAAACAGCCAGTTAGCCTCTTATAACAGTATTAAACTCACATATATCAATATTAATCCTAAACTTAAATGGATTAAATGCCCCCATCAAAACATGGCCATCAAATACTTTATATTGTGTGTTTTAAAAATATAGGTAAAACGTTCTCCTGCCCAGCAAAGGCCCACATTTTGCACCAGTTGTTGCCATTTGCCTTTTCTATCTATCGCTTTGCCAGAGAGAAGTAAAATGCCATGCAGATTTCATTTTTATTTTGAAACAGGGTCTCACTCTGTTGCCCAGGCTGGAGTGCAATAGTGCAATCATGGCTCAATGCAACTTTTGCCTCCCAGGCTCAAGCAACCCTCCCACCTCAGCCTCTTAAGTAGCTGGAATTACAGACATGCCACCACACCTAGCTAATTTTTTGTGTTTTTGGTAGAGACAGGGTTTTGTCATGCTGCCCAGGCTTGTCTTGAACTCCTGAGCTCAAACTGTCCTCTCACCTCAGCCTCCCAAGTACCTGGAATTAGAGGCATGTGCCACCACACCCCGCTAATTTTTTTTTGTGTTTTTGGTAAGGCTTGCTGTCCAGGCTTGTCTCAAACTCCTGAGCCTAAGTGATCTACCCGCCTCGGCCTCCCAAAGTGCTGGGATTAGAGGCGTGAGCCACTGCACTTGGCCTATGCAGATTTCATAACATTCAGTAATGTGATAGAGCTGTGTAAGGGACAGCTGTCCCAGAGGCCTTTGCCATTCTCATCTGGAATGCCTGGTTGCCACTCATCCCCTGTGCCTGGATTCTGCCTCTGGCCCTCTGCCTTTGAGCTGACTCCTTGGTTGGACTGTGTCCCTGGATGCTCTCTGCTGGTTCACTTTCAGTTGCTGGCTCCGTAGCTTGTGGACTGGTGATGTCCTCAACCCTGACCCCTAAGCCCTGCCCAGTTCTCCCAGTTGCAAAGCAATTGGTTCCACCTATGGTCCTTTGGGATTTATTCCCAGAATGTAAGCCTGATTCAGTATCTAAAAACCTATCATTGTTTCTGGAATCAAAAACTATTCTCTGGTCCAGGGATGATGTGGTGAGCATCCTTAAATATTTGTTCTAAAAATCATTCTAGTTGATAACTGGGACAAGGCTACAAAATCTTGATAGTTTAATAATACAGTGTAGTGGAAAGAGGGGAAATCACGGGCATTCATTTGAGCATTTGCAGTAGAAGAGGGGGCAAGTTCACCTTGGGCTAATTTGTGCATTCAGAAAAACGACTGAGCACGCGCTTCGCTCCCCTGATGAAGTGTCACACCTATATAGATGTCGTCTGGCTTGAGTCTATTAATTCTCATCTCAGCAGCAAATAGAACATGTGCAGTGGGCTAGTTTTTAATCAGTCTGTGACATCTGCATCTAAATAAATTGGTGTAATCTTGAGATAAATGACTGCGGTCGGTGTGGCTCACTGTTACATGAATGCCCTTTGCTATTCACATCCCGTTCTCTGAGCATTGCTCAGATTACACATTACCCCCTGATGCACAAAGGGTCACATGATGCTATGATCACGTTTGCTGGTGACGTGGGTCCCACACTTCAGTTAATCACCGGGCTGAGTGCCATGGCAGCCCCAGAAAGCTGGAGCCCTCAGTATTCACAGGGAAAAACTTCTGCCTGTTACCAACTCCATTAGCTTTTCCTTGTAGTCATTTAATTAGATTCCATAAAATAAAGCTGCTTTCTCTTGTGCATTATCAGCAAAAATAGAATGTGCACAGACTGTCTTCTGGGTTCGTGATTTTATTTCAAAATCCATTAAGCCTCAAATTTCTGGATTTTTAAAAAAATGAGTATGCTCTTATTTCGTTAGTGTCTTTGAAAAGATTTATAAAAGCATGTGAAGAGACATGCTGTCCTTTAAATTGGAGCACAAGGTTTGCTGAGCAAGGACATGAGTCCAAACAGTGGCACTATTTTTGAAAATGTGTGGTAGGAATATACGATGTGTACCAAATAAAATAAAATGACGTTGTTTATTATTTATTTATCTGAGACAGAGTCTCACTCTGACACCCAGGCTGGAGTGCAGTGGTGTGATCTCAGCTCACTGCAACCTCTGCCTCCTGGGTTCAAGCAATTCTCAGGCTTGAGCCTCCCGAGTAGCTGGGACCACAGGCATGCGCCACAACACACAGCTAATTTTTGTATTTTCAACAGAGATGGGGTTTCAACCACATTGGCCGGGCTGGTCTCAAATCCCTGACCTCAAGTGATCCACTTGCTTCAGCCTCCCAAAGTACTGGGATTACAGGTGTGAACCACTGTGCCTGGCCAGCTTTGTTCATTTAAAATAGCAATCTGGGTGTCTTTACTGTTAAAATAATTAGACATAGCTACCAAAGGACTGCACATAGACTAGTTAGAAACACTGTTAATCATTAGCATCACTTTTGTCTGTAGTGAGTCCTTCCTCTCCTTTTGCTCAGCCCCATAGGCTGTCACTCACCTTTGCCTGGACAGGAGATTCCACCACCCTCCTACTGAAGCAACCACTTCTCTGCCTCCACCACAAACACCACCTCCACTCTCTCACTGTACCTCCTGGACTCCTCACCATCTCAGGAACTGGCAACTTTATTTACCTGGTTGTTTGGGATCCACACCCAGCGTCGTCTTGGACTCCTTTCTCTCAGTCATCCCCCATGGCCAGTGCATCTGAATGGCCCATTTCCTCCATCTCCCCAACATCTCCCAAATTTGATCCCTTCAGGATTTCTGTTACCCACCCTTGCTTCCCTCCTTCACTCACATTGAGCCACAGCGATCTTTAAAAAATCTCAGTTCAGTCACATTATTCTCTTGCTTCCCCATTGCAAGAAAATAAAAAACCAAAAACAAACCCACCACCTAATCCTGGTCCAGGAGCCCAGTTTCTTTCTAGCTCTGTTCTTGCTCCTGCTCTGAAAGCTGGGTTGGTTTTATTTCAGTTTCATGAACGATCGCCTACAAATCAACTTGAAAGAAACTAGCAACACAACAGAAAAAACCAGCAGTTGCTGGAGACTGAATTTGTTGCTCTATGAAACTTGAGCAGTGTATTGGAGTGGGAAATGCAAAGTTGGATTCTACTGGGAATCTGAAATTTGGTTTAAGGCAGGTCTGTCAGTGCAGGGGCTTGATGAAGATTGCATAAGAATCAGGAAACGGCCAGGCATGCTGGCTCACACCTGTATTCCCAGCACTTTGGGAGGCCAAGGCAGGCAGATCACGAGGTCAAGAGATCGAGATCATCCTGGCCAACATGGTGAAACCCTGTCTCTACTATAAATACAAAAAGTAGCTGGGCATGGTAGCGTGCCTAGTCCCAGCTACTTGGGAGGCTGAGACAGGAGAATCACTTGAACCCAGCAGGTGGAGTTTGCAGTGAGCTGAGATTGTGCCACTGCACTCCAGCCTGGAAACAGAGCATGACTTTGTCTCAAAAAATATATATATAAATAAAAAAAGAATCAGGAAACAACAGGATTTGGACTGGTGGAAAGAGCAAGGCAAATATTTTGAGATAAAGGTTTTAGGGCTAAAAGTGTTGGTGATTTAATTAAAGTGTTGATGGATCTTTCCAGAGGTTTCCATCATGAATAATCAAGATATTTGCGGGAGAGAGATCCAAGATGGCCGATCACTAGCAGCTCAGGATTGCAGCTCCCAGTAAAAGCGCAGAGAGCCAGTGGACGCCACACTTACCGATGGGTTTTTGCTGCCCACGGACCAGGACATTCCCAGTGGAGGAGCCCCACGGGTCGCCAGCGCGACCCTTTCGGCTGGCGCGGCTTTTTTGCCGGCGCCTCGGCTCGGCGGCTCTTGGTGCGGAGTAAACGGGACTGAGTCTCCTTGTGGATGATGTTTGGCGCTCTGGGAAGTCAGAGCAGTCCATCCAGCTGACTGAAGAAGGGACTGAGAAGCCAGACCGGAGACCCCCGGGCAGAAAGGCACCACGAATTTCAGCGCTGCTGTCTTGGCTAGCGTTGCGAGTTGCACAGTGAGGAGTGCATAGATTCCGGAGCTGGGAATTGACGGGCTGGACGTCCACTCGGAGACCTGATTTGAAAGTGGGTGATTACAAAGACAACAGATGGATGAAACCATAAAGATGCCAAGAAGCCACCGTAGAAAAACTGAGAACACTCAGAATCAGAAAGTCTCTCCCACAGAGGACGCTGGTTCCCCATCAGTAACAGAACAAGGCTTGATGGAAAACAAGTGTGAAGAATCATCAGAATTAGGCTTCAGAAAGTGGATAATAAGAAACTTCTGTGAGGTAAAAGAATATGTTCTAAACCAATGCAAAGAAACTAATAACTTTGAAAAAAGGTTTGACGAAATGTTAACGAGAATGGACAATTTAGAGAAGAACATAAATGAACTAATGGAGCTGAAAAACACAATACAAGAAATCCGTGAAGTATGCACAAGTTTTAACAGTAGAATTGACCAAGCAGAAGAAAGGATATTAGAGGTTGAAGACCAACTTAAAGAAATGAAACGAGAAGATAAGATCAGAGAGAAAAGGGTAAAAAGGAATGAGCAAAATCTCCAAGAAATATGGGACTATGTGAAAAGACCTAATTTACGCTTAATAGGTATACCT
>PVKP010035248.1:0-23482 GCA_004027715.1 Plecturocebus donacophilus | reverse complement strand
CAACAGGAACAAATCTGGAAAACCCCTCACCTTTTAAGTTCCAGTTCACTGAAGGCCTTCTGGATTCTCTTGAGCTGTAAGTCACATGTTCCCTGTTGACTCCATTGCAATCTAGCAAACCTGTATTGTGCTTCTTACTGTGAAGAGTGTTCATTATCATTGTATTTACAAGTCAGTCTCCCTCAATGAAATTCAAGCTCTTTGAGTTAACAATTCTTGTTTTTATGAATGTGTCTTCTGGTTCCCAACTCTGCCTAGCATATAGTAGGTACTCAATAGATATGGATGGGTGGATAAATATATTGCAGAATGGATTTACTTTTAAAATAGGTCATTTTCTCATGGCTTATTGGTTCTTTTTGGATTTTCTTATTTTTTAATTTTTGATTTAGGTTTTTACTCGCTGTCCTACTTTTACATCTGTGTAGTATATTTTAGATGTCTTGTATTCCTATTTTCCTCCTACCCACTATGTCCATTCTTACTACCTTTCTTTGTAATACAGCACTAGGCTCTTCTGCCTTTATGGAAATCTTCACCTCTCTCACTAGGCCAGGGATATAAGACACCTGGCACATGTGCTACTTACCCCTCTTCCCTGTGGCCTTTGAGACATCACTAATTAACTGGCTCAGGAGCTGTAGAATCCTTCTAACACGTCACTCCAGACAGTAGTTGGTACCAGCATAGAAACTGAAACCTCTCTGCTATTTCTGGATTAGAAGATTTTCTGTCCAGCTTCCAGTTACTTTTTCCTTGTCTCCTATGCATAAATCCTTGCTTGAGAGACCGTGGGTCTTATATTAGAATTTTGAGAAAGTTTAGCAAGCTACCAGCCTCAATCTATTAGACTTCAGAAGCCAAGAAGCATTTCTGAAACATGTTGCTACATATGAAACGTCTGTGGAACTGTTTCCATACTTTGACTTTTTTTTGTATAAATGAATGTTAATGTCCCTGGAAATTTTTCCGGTTTTAATACACTTACTCCTTTAAGAGACTATTTTCAATATATTTTGGATTCCTGAAGGTTCGTTTTCAGGATCTGGACTTCCTAATTGAGTTCTCTGACTGGTGTTGTCTTATCTAGAAATAACATTTTTGATGACATTATTGGTGGTCTAACAAAAAATGTAAGACATTCTGATAGACAATTGATTCATCAGTATATTAAAGCTGATAAAAACTTCCTTCCTCAGAAACAGAAATATAGTCTGTTTATCTAGTTACTACCTTACTGACATTTTTCTTCCATCCCATTACCTTCAATATGTGTTTTTATTATTTATTTATTTATATTTTAGGATAGGATTTTGCTCTGTTGCCCAGGCTAGGATGCACTGGTGTAAATGCAGCTCACTTCAGCCTCCACCTCTTGGGCTCCAGGAAGTCTCTTGCCTCAGCTTCCCGAGTACCTGGGACTACAGGCGCACACCATCATACCTCGTTAATTTTTAAATTTTTTGCAGAGACAGAGTCTTGCCAGATTGCCAAAGCTGTTCTTGAGCTCCTATCCACAAGCAGTCTCCTATCTCGGCCTCCCAAAATGCTGGGATTATAGGTGTGAGTCACTATGCCAGCCTCAATCAGTTTTTAGAATGAAAAATGTGTTGTTTTTTTTTCTCAGAAATAGATGACCACATGTAAATGCACATGGTCTGTATACAATTTCAAGTGTGTTTGGATCCACTTAAGTGCATTCATGGATTAACAGTTACCAATCCTTTCTGTAGTGATACAGAGAGCATTGTGACCCTCAATAGTTTATGATTTTAATCTCATTCTTCTTTAGGAGATAATATGCACACATAAAGACAGACCCAGGTTCTGTATAAGCAAGTGTGTGACCTAAAACAGAGATTTTAAACATAGGGAACAACCAGAAAAGACCTTTGACATTTAATGATATTCAAATCATTGATATCTGGGATTTTGCTAAAAGCTATAGGATTGAACTCAAGCAAAGTTACTACCTCCTTCTGTGCAGTTAACGGTTAAACCCCAAGTGACAAAAAGAATGGGAGGGGAATAAACAGTAGATTTGATTTTAAAACATCTTTGGAAGACGTATACAATAAAATATAATTTTGTATTATATAAAACATAGCTCAGTAAAGAAATCAGGAACCTACTCAGTAAAGGTCTTAAAATTAGGAACTGTGACAAAGTGAGGGCAGGAGGGAGGAAAGGAGCAGAAGTTGAATGTTGGCCTGTGGTATTAAGGATGGTTCTTACTTTTCACCATTGCTACTCATTAACGGAGATGATAGAAGCATTTTATCTCCAGGACAAAATTGGAGGGCTCTTTTCTGAAGACATTGAGTGTATTTCTCAAGGGGGTAGTTAGAGCTGTTCAGTGGGATGGGTGACCAAGTCAGGTCTTTCCCTTATGCCCTGGGAGGCATCCCAAGCCTGGTTAGTTTCCTGCTTGCTAATCCTTGACGAAAGTCAGCCAGTGCTGCAGCCCCACTGTGCCCATGAAGACACAGTCTTGTGGGAAAACAGACCTGCATATACAACTGTCATGTATTGTGCACATTTAACTTAATTCAACTATATACGATGGAATATAGACAACATGTAGAAAAATAATTTAAGTATTTCTCATTCTACTCAGTGGGAACAACTTCCAGATGGCCAGTCAAATGGGAGGCATACATTTGCTAATATAGTAGGTCTCAGTTTCTTCGTGCTTTTCATAGCATGACCATCTCACTCTGTCAAATGAGATTCAACTATTAAAAATGTGTTTAGTATTATACTAGATTAATAATACGTGAAGGATTTCTTGTGGTGTTTAACTTGATTTCTTCCCAAGAGAAATGTTTTTGTGTTATATTGTGAAATGCTGGACATTTTTCTAGTGACTTTTCCAGTGTCACTTTGACTATATATGAATTTTCCCCCAAATATGAGTGGGGCCAGCAGCATTACTGGTTCAGTGGTAGAACCGTCGCCTGCCAAATATCTGTGGTTCTGTCACCTAACTTGAATGCAAGATGACTTCATTATAACACAGTGGAGAAAATTTTACCAGCTACAACAAAATAATTAACTCATTTTCCCCGTTCATTTTTGTACTCAGCTTTCCTGAAATATTATTAATATACAATAAAATCACAAATTTTAAATGTGGGATCTGAATTGTGACAAATGTATAAACTCATGGAACCACTGCCTCAATTGAGATGTAGCATATTTCTCTCATCATAAAATTCATTCTGATATTTTCCTCTTCCATTGAGGCAACCAGTGTCCTGCCTTTTAAAACTTCACATACATGGATCCAGGCACAGTGGCTCATGCTTGTAATCCCATCACTTTGGGAGGCAGAGGAAGGCAGATCACTTGAGGCTAGGAGTTAGAGACCAGCCTGGCCAACATGGTGAAACCACATCTCTACTAAAAATAGAAAAATTAGCCAAGTGTGATGGCATGTGCCTATAATCCCAGCTAGTCGGGAGGCTGAGGCAGGAGAATCGCCTGAACCTCAAAGGCAGAGGTTGCAGTGAGCTGAGATTGTGCCACTGCACTCCAGCCTGGGCAACAGAGTGAGACTCTATCTCAAAAAAAAAAAAAAAAAAAAGAAAACCCAAACTTCACATACATGGTCTTATGGGATATATTTTACTGTTTCTAGATTCTTCTATTTAGTGTGTTTTTGAGATTCATCTTTCCATTTCATTTCTCACTAGCATCTTTCAATTAATATAACATAATTACTTATTCATTTTCCTTTCAATAGACATCTGGCTGTTTCCCATTTGGGAATAATAAGAATTACACTATTATAAACATTTGTGAGTATATCTTTGTGTAGGCATAGGTTTTCACTTATTTTGAGTGAATATCAATGTGTGACATTGCTGTGATGTGGGGTAGGTATACATTTAGGTTTAAAAGCAACCACCAAATGGTTCTCCAATGTGGTTCACTTTCATGAGCAATATATGAAAAATCCAATTACTCTATTTTCTTGTCAGTACTTGGTATTGTTAGCCTTGTTAAATGTAACCCTAGTAGATGTAAAATAAGATTTCTTCTTGTTTTAATTTGCATTTCCTGTTGGCCAATAATGTTAAGCACTTTCAGTTGTACTTACTGGCTATTTGTATATCTCTTGTGAAAAGTCTGTTCATGTCTTTTGTCCAATTTTTATTGGACTGTTTGCCTTTTTATTACTGGATTGTAAGAGCACTTTTAATATTCCAGATATAGTTCTATGTCATTTATATATACTGGAAATATGTTGGAGATATATTCATCCAGTCTGTTACTTGACTTTTAATTTTTTAAATGATGTCTTCCGAAGAGCAGGAGTTTCTAATTTTGGTGAAGTTCAGTTTATTTACATTTTCATTTTATAATTTCTACTCTTTTGTTCTACCTCAGAAATCTTTGCTTGACTCCCAGTCACAAAGATATTATCCTACATTTTGTGCTAGAAATATTATAGCTCTCACTTTTACATTTAGGATAGTAGTCTAGCTTTAATTAATTTTTGTAGTTTGGGCTTTTACGGTTTCAGATTCTGTATGTCAGCTTATAGGTTCATCAAAAGTTTGGCTAGTTTCTTATAGTGTAAATTCTTGTTCCTCTGCTTTCCTTACCTCCAACATTAGCATCTGGCTCCAATTATGAGAGCTGTGTCCCTTGATCACCTAGGAAATGCTTTGTCTCTCTGGAATTTGATTCTCTTAGACTTCCTTGGAGCCACAGCTCTTCAGTACCTTTAAAGAAAGGTATGTAATTAGTCTGTTAAAGACCATTTCTTACAGTTTTGGTGGGAGCACATTCTGTTCTTATTTCTCTATGTCCTAACCACAAAGAAATTTCCACACTACCATTTTAAAATAAGAAATGACAATTGAACTTAGGAAGAAAACCTGTAGCATGGAAGAGAAAAACATAATCACTGTGGTTCAAATGATGATGTCCCCTCTAAAATTCATGTTGGAACTTAATTTGCAATGCAACATCATTAAACAATATGGCCTTTGAGAGGTGATTAAGTCATGAGGTCTCATCCCTCACGAATGAGATTGGCACCTTTATAAAAGTGCTTGAGGTTGAAGGAAGAGCTCTGTGTTATTCCAGTCTTCTGCCATGTGAGAACTCGGCATTCCTGCCCTCAGGAGGATGAAGCTTCTCTCTTAAAAGCAGAGAGGGCAGCCCTCACCTGACAACAAACTTGCCAGTACCTTGATCTTGAATTTCTCAGTCTTCAGAACTGTCGGACATAAATTTCCATTTACAAATTAGCCAGTCTGTGCTGTTTTCTTTTGCTATAGCAGTACAAGATTATACGACGGAAACCAGAACCAGAGCAGTAGGGTTTTTGCTTCAACAAAGACCTGAACATATGGACGTGGATTTAGAACTAGGCAATGGGTACAGGCTGAAACAGTTTTAAAGTTAGTGCTGGAAAAAGCCTGTATCGCTGTGAGTGGAACATTAAGGGTGTGTCTAGTAAGAGCTCAGAAGAAGAGAGCTGTAGAGAAAGGCTGTCTTAAAGATGATCTAAGTGGTCATGAACAGAAGGTTGGTAGAAATATGGATGCTAAACCACCAGTTGATGAGATCTTACCTGGTCATGAGGAATATCTTATTGGAAACAGAGGAAAAGGCCATCCTTCTTACACAGTGGCAAAGAACTGGCCCACATGTTTCCATATCACATTGCTTTGTGGAAGGCAACATTTAAGTGTTATAAACTAGGAAATTTAGTGGAAAATATCTCTAGGCAAAGTGTTCAGGGTGCTGCATGGCTTCTTTTAATTGCTTATATAGTTAAACATGAGAATAGATAAAATGAGTTAAAGACCGAATTTATAATCAAATAGGAAGCAGAACATAAAAATTTGGAAGATTCTCAGCCTAGTCATATAAAGAATAAAAAAAGCATGTTTAGCAGAGAAAACCAAGGGTGTGCCTGGCTAAGTGACCCTTTGATGAGATTAGTGTGGACAGAAGTTAGCCCCAAGCTATTCATTAGAGAGTCAAAGAATGACCTGGAAGGCATTTCACATATCTTTGAGGCTGCCAGTTCCATCACAGGCCCAGAGTGCCAGGGCCCTGGGGCAGAACAGTTTTAAGGGAGGGCCCCAGGAGGCCATGGGATCTTGAGGCTTGCTGCTCAGGGCTGCCTCAAGTCTCTGCTTCCTAAATTCCAGCACACTGCTACTTGACCACCCTAGCTATGAGTCCACTCCAGAGGGTATAAACCAAAACCCTTGCTGTTATTCATGTGGTGCGAATTCTGCAGGCTTGCAGAGTACGTGTACATGAAGGCTTGGCTACCTCCACCTAAATTTCAAAGGATGCCTGAGAGAGTCTCGGAATTCAGGTAGAGAATTGCCAAAGGGATGGGGGGAAAGGAAGAAGGTCCCAACTGGGACAGTGCCTAACAACCATGGAGACTGGGTCACCACAGAGAGTCCCAGCTAGAAAAATGTCTAGTACAGCCATGGGAGCAAGGTCACTCCAAGACCCCAGAACTATAAGGCACCAAAGTGTGATTTCCCAGCCTGGGAGAGCTGTAGGTACCTGATCCCTGCATGTGAGAACTGATATGTGGGCTGCTCACAGCAAAGCCTGAGCCCAGGGCTTTGAAGGCCAAACCTTCACGCTAGTAGAGAGCAGGACATAGAATCAAAGAAGATCATCCTCAAGTCTCAAGATTTATTGTTTCTCTCATTGGGTTCTGGACTTACCTGGGGCCTTTGACCCTTTTCTTCTTGCCTATTTCTCTCTTTGGGAATGGGATACCTATCCTAACATTGTATTTTGGAAACACATAATTTGTTTTTGCAGGCTCACAGCTGGAAGGGGATTTGTCTCTGGGTGAACTGTACCTAGAGTCTCCCCCATATATGATTTAGATGAGACTCTGCACTTGAGATTTTGAGTTGATGCTGACATGAGTTAAGACTTTGGAGGCCATTGGGATGGAATGAATATATTTCATATGTCAAAAAGACATGAATTTTGGGAGTCCAGGGATAGAATGTTATGGATTGAATGATGGTTCCCCCTCCAAAATTCGTGTTTAAAACTTAATCCTCAGGCCAGGCGTGGTGGCTCATGCCTCTAATCCCAGCACTTTTGGAGGCTGAGGCGGGTGGATTACCTGAGGTCAGGAGCTCGAGACCTGCCTGACAAACATGGAGAAATCCTGTTTCTAAACAAACAACCAACCAAACAAACAGACAAACAAAAATACCCAAAAACCAAAAACTTAATCCTGAATGCAACGATATTAAAAGGTGTGGCCTTTGGGAGGTAGGTCATGAGGACTTGGCCCTCATGAATGGGATTAGCACTCTTATAAAAGGGATCAAGATTGAAGGAAGTACTCTCTTATTATTCTGTTCTCCTACCATGTGAGAATGCAACATCCTTGCCTGCAGGAGGGCACAGCAACAAAGTACCCTCTTGGATGCAGAGAGAGCAGCCCTCACCACACACCAAACCCACTGGTACCTTGATCTTGTTCTTCCCAGCTTCCAGAACAGTGATAAATAAGTTTCTGTTATTTATCAATCACGTAAACAACGGTATTTTGTTATATCAGCATAAGCAGACTAAGACAATAATCAGAAAAGATAAATATTATAAATAAGTGATGTGTGACCATTGTAAAGATAGATAACATAAGAGACAGAAAAGTATATTTCAAATATTCTCATCATCACCTTTGATGCTAGTAAAATAGATAATCCATCCATAAAATGAGGACAGAACAATATAAAAGAAATAATTTGAGAATAAGAAATTTCCCCAGTAAATTAAATTTTTGTTATTAATGGAAGAATTAAAAATGTAACTCTCCTAGGACATAGGACAAATAATATTTAATAAAAATAAAATGACAAATCTCTTAGATCAACGCAGTGGTTCTTCCTCTTATTATAAAGTCCCACAGAGAAAAATGGTAAATGGGGGAGGGTGTTGATTATCAAATACATTTTAAAATATTATTTAAGCAGAAGGAAGAGAAGTGATTGAATTTACATATCCAGAGCCAAGTGAAGTAAATGAGAAGGAACTCCGTTCTGTATTCCTGTTGCATTGTCTTCGATTTTCAAGATTCTAAGAAGAAAGGATCTTAAGACATTCTGTAACAGGAAGAGAAGAATACCTCATTTACAACGAAATAATCTTCAAACTGGTATCAAACTTTTTGTCAGCAATACTAGAGGCAGCAAGCAGTGGAGTAGTTTTGTTCATTTTCTAAGGATATACTGTTTTCAGCTTAGAATATGGTTTTCAGCCTGATATGGTTTTGATCTGTGTCTCCACCCAAATGTCATGTGGAATTGTAACCCCCAGTGTTGGAGGTGGGGCCTGGTAGGAGATGATTGAATCATGGAAGCAGTTTCTCATGGTTTAGCACCCACACGTTGGTGTTGTTATTGTAATAGTGAGTGAGTTCCCATGACATCAGATTGTTTAAAAGTGTATAGCACCTCCCTGCCTTCCTTCTGCTCTGGTCATGTGAAATGCTGGCTTCCCCTTTGCTTTTTTCCATACCTGGAAGTTTCCTGGGGCCTTACCAGAAGCAGAAGCTACTATACTTCCTGTACAGCCTGCAGAACCATGAGCCAATTAAATCTCTTTTTTTTTTTTTTTTAATAAATTAACCAGTCTCAGGTATTTCTTTACAGCTATGTGAGAACAGACTAATAAAGAAATTTGGTACCAAGAAGTGGGGCATTGCTATAAAAGCTTCTGAAAATGTAGCGGCTTTGGAATTAGGAAATGGGCATGAGTTGAAACAATTTGGATGGCTTAGAAAAAGGAAGATGATGAACTTTTGGAACATCCTAAAAACTTGTTAAATTCTTGTGACCAAAATGCTGATAGTGATATGGACAGTGAAGTCCAGGCTGAGTAGGTCTCAGATAGAAATGAGGTACTTTTGGAAATTGGGGTAAAGGTCACTTTTGCTATGCATTAGTGAAGAGGTTTGCTGCATTGTGCCCTTGCCCTGGGGATCTGTGAAACTTTGAATTTGAGAGTGATAATTTAGGGTATCTGGTGGAAGAAATTTCTAAGTAGTGAAACATTTAAGATTTGGCTTGGTTGTTCTAACAGCCTATGCTTATATGTATGAGCAAACAAATGACCTGAAACTGGAACTTAAATTTAAAAGGGAGGCCGGGTGCAGTGGCTGAAGCCTGTAATCCCAGCACTTTGGGAGGCCAAGGTGGGCAGATCACGAGGTCAAGAGATGGAGACCATCCAGGCCAACATGGTAAAACCCTGTCTCTACTAAAAATACAGAAATTAGCTGAGCATGGTGGTGTGCACCTGTAGTCCCAGCTACTTGGGAGGCTGTGACAGGAGAATTGCTTGAACCCAGGAGGCGGAGGTTGCAGTGAGCTGAGATTGTGCCCCTGTGGCAACAGACTGAGATTCTGTGTCTAAAAAAAAAAAATTAAAAGGGAAGCAGAGTATAAAAGTTTGGAAAATTTGCAGCCTGTTCCTGTGGTAGAAAAGAAAGGTCAATTTTTAGGAGAGGAATTTGAATAGGCTGTAGAAATTTGCATAACTAAAAGGAAGGCAAATGCTGATAGCCAAGACAATGGGGAAATGGACCGGAAGGCATTTCAGAAACCTTTGAAGCAACCCCTCCCATCCCAGGCCCAGAGGCCTAGGAGGGAAGAATGGTTCCATAGGCCAATCCCAGGGCCCCATTTCCCTGAGCAGCCTCAGGACACTGCTTTTTGTCTCCCAGCTCCTCCTACTCCAGCCTTGGGTCCATCCGGATACAGCTCAGGCCACTGCTTCAGAGGGTGCAAACTGTAAGCCTTGATAGTTTCCACATGTTGGTAAGCCTGTGAGTGCACTGAATGCAAGTGCTAAGGCTTGGGAGCCTTTGCCTAGATTTAGAGGATGTATGGAAAAGCCTGGATGTCCAGGCAGAAACCGGCTGCAGGGATGGAGCACTCATGGAGAACCTCTACAAGGGCGGTGCAGAGGAGAAATGTGAGGTTGGCTCCCCCACAGAGAGTCCCCATTGGGGCACTGCCTAGTGGAGCTGTGAGAGGAGGCCACCATCCTCCAGCTCCCAGAATGGTAGATTCACCAGCAGCTTTCACCTTGTGCCTGGAAAAGCCACAGACACTCAGCACCAGTCCATGAGGGCAGCTGCAGGGGCCGATCCCTGCAAATTCAAGAAGCATGGCTGACCAAGGATTTGGGAACCCATCCCTTGTACCAGTATGCCCTGGAGATGGGACATGGAATCACAGAACATTATTTTGGAGCTTTAAGCTTAAATGACTGCTCTGCTGGATTTTGGACTTGCATAGGGCTTGTAGCCTCGTTCTTTTGGTCAATTTCTTCCTTTTGGAATGGGAGTATTTACCCAATGCGTATACCCCCATTGTATCTTGGAAGTAACTAACTTGTTTTTGATCTTACAGGCTCATAAGCAGAAGGACTAGCTTTGTCTGAGATGAGACTTTTGACTTTAGAGTTAATGCTAGAATGAGTTAAGACTTTGGGGAACTATTGGAAAGGAATTACTGTATTTTGATTTGTCAGAATGAAACAAGATTTGGGAGGGGCCAGGGATAGAATGATGTGGTTGGAATCTGTGTCCTCACCCAAATCTCATGTGGAATTATAATACCCAATGTTGGAGGATGGGGCATGGTAGGAAGTGATTGAGTCATGGGGGTGGATCCTTCATTAATGATTTAGTACCATCACCTTGGTACTATTAATTGTGATAGTGAGTGGGATCTGGTTGTTTCAAAGTGTTTAGCACCTCTCACCTCTTTCTCTTCCTCCTACTCCAGCCATGTGAAGTGCTAGCTCCCCCTTCACCTTCTGTCATGATTCTAAGTTTGCTGAGGCCTCCCCAGAAGCTGAGCTGATGCCGCCATGCTTTCTGTACAGCCTGAAGAACGATGAGCCAATTAAACCTCTTATCTTTGTAAACTACCCAATCTCAGATATTTCTTTATAGAAGTATGAGAGAAAACTAAGGCAAAACCAAACTCAAAAGGTGGTCAAAATAAGGGCATTTTAAAGCATCGAGATTTTTAGACCCCTATATGTTGGACTCCCCTTTTTGACTCTATTCTTTGAAATTAAGAATGAATTTCAAGAAAGAATTATTTTTCAATAAATTAAGAAACAGTGATACTGATTAAGAGCCTCCCATAAAAGATGAAGATAATTATGTGGCAGGTCTAGTAAGTATTTGGTTAAAAGTATAGAGTTCAAAAACTTCAAGAAGGATACACTCAAGGAGAAAAATGAAGCTTTTACTACCAATAAAGGTTTTTTGTTTTTTTTTCACATGAACCAAGTGAAGTGAAAAAGCATGTCTGTGTTCTCTAAAGAGAAAAGAAAGACAATTGTAAGCCACTGAATGAACAACACAAACCATATAAGGAAATTAGGTTTCAAATAAAAAGCATAAGAAAATAACAAAATGTGCCATAACTTTGAGTAACAGATATAGTGTTAAAGGGGTTTGACTGTTTTGATTTAGAGGTTATGATATTGCATTCAAAGATAAATAAACATCATCTTGGCATACTACCTGGCTCTCCAACAAATAATTTATATGATCATAATAAACTATTTTTCAACTTTAGAATTAACCTATAAAGTAAACTCAAAGGCACATTAACCAAATGTTACGAATTTTGACAATGAAAACAAAGGCACTTGATGGTAGACGGAGTCAAGGGAATACAAGGTGAAGGAAAGGTGGAAATATGACTACTTTAACAAAATGGACAGATTTTTCCTCTGAGGTTAATGAAACAAGACAAAGGTTTAGATACATTACTTAAAATTACAGCTGTAACTTTGGTTGTAATTTTACTTACAGTTTTAACCATAGAAGAACAAAGTTTGGAGGGGAAGTGGATTTTGCAAATAAGCTAAATTCTTATACTTTATAGAGGGAAGGAATGAACAATATCTTAAAAAAGTAAATTATGAGAGTAATATAAGACTAAATATAAGAGTTAGTGAACTAACCACTAGAGAGTTAAAATACAGAGCCAGCTAATTTAGTTAATTGTTTCTAAGAAGCCCAGGTAGGGAGGGTGAGGAAATGAACTGTTGTATTTTAACTTATTAGTTTATTATTTCCCCATTTATATGTGTTCTTTTGGGAAAAATGTTTAAAAGAAAGAATCTATGACTTCTTAATGGACTCTTATTCATCCTTAAAGACCTACTTTGCCAAAGTATAATACTCAGAAAGTAAAAACATGAGTCTCATACAAATATATAATGAATATATGACAAAGTTTTTATTCAGTTCATTAATTAATAAAAATAATAGGAAGAGGGTAAAACTGGGTCAAAGAATGTTTAAAGGAACAAATGTTGTCTACCACAAATGCATTTTGAAATAAATTTGAATTAGAGACAAAGTAAGTTAGTCCTATAGGCTAATAGTACTGTAACCTTGTAATTGTCTTTTCAGTAAGATGTATGTTATGTTAGTAAGATGTATGTATGTACTTTTGTTAACAAATTTTCCCATGAACTAGTAAATAGCAAAGTCAAACACTGAATTCTTCCAGAGTTAAATAATCCTTGTGTGAGCTTGTTGAGCAATGTCCAAACCTAACATGGAAAGAATACATTTTATTCTCTTGATTATCAGTTTTACATAACTGTCATTTCTAAAAGAGCTTAAAGTCTTAGGAGGCTTTCCCTGACTCTCTGACCATCTGGTTTTCCCTGGCTGTGTTTGCATTTCCATGTCATACATCTATTATAGCAAGAACCACATTTTAAATGTTTCTTGCTGCATCACTCCCCCATTAGAGAGCAAGATTACTGTGTGCAGGACTGGTATGCAGTAAATTATCAGGATGTTTCTTGAATTAATGATCAAACTTTCAAATGTTATCAGCTATCTTTATAATGCAGAGATAAGAAATTAGAGATGAGAATGCAGGAGTAGAAAGATGAGTAAACAAATAGCTGGAAGGGAAAAACTTAAATCTCCTACAAAATGTATTGACATGGCAATTTGCAAGTTGCCCAATAAATAGCTGGGAGAAACTCTGTCTTTTAATGCAGCAACATTCAGATGTTAAAGAAAGTATTAAAGGAAGTTAAAGAAGGACTGCCAGGTTAAATGACTTATTGAAGCCTCATCTCTTTCTTAGATCTTTGGTAAACCTTTCATCTTAATACCAAATGTACTCCTGAATGAAATAAAAAGAAAACATTAAGGAGAAAGTGTCCTTCTTTTTATTTCATACCTGGGGCTAAAAAGGCTAAGAAATGGTGCCACTTGCACTTTGCTGAAGCCTATAATCTAACCCTAATCTTTGTTTTTGGAGACGGATTTTCACTCTTGTTACCCAGGCTGGAGTGCAATGGCTTGATCTGGGCTCACCACAACCTCCACTTCCTGGGTTCAAGCAATTCTCCTGCCTCAGCCTCCTGAGTAGCAGGGACTACAGGCGTGCACCACCATGCCAGCTAATTTTTGTATTTTTAGTAGAGACGGAGTTTCACCATGTTGACCAGGATGGTCTCGATCTCTTGACCTTGTGATCCACCCGCCTCGGCCTCCCAAAGTGCTGGGATTATAGGCGTGAGCCACTGCGCCCGGCCTCCCTGACCTTTGTTTTTCTGCTACTAGAACTACCCTTCCCCCATAAGAGATGTGGTGAACCAAGTAATTGGGGGAGAAAAGAATGTGTGTCTTCCTTAAAGAAGAGAAAAGACAAGTGTAAAACGCATAAGGAACAACAAAAACTCTATAAGGAAATCATGTTTCAAATAAAAAGCATAACAAAATATGCCATGATTTTGAGCAATAGATATATTGCTCAAATATATAACCAGACTGTATGTAAACACAGCACCTGGAAACTGGGGCACCTTTGGGCTTGTCTTGTTTCAAAGATTGCTTGGAGTGCCTGTCCAGCCTCAGGAGACTAAAAATTTCTCTCCAAAAGAAGTTGAGTGGTCCTGGCTGCTGTTTGGCATCTGTATTTTTTGTCTGTCTTGCTAACATATGGAAATCTTCCCCCACCCCTCATTCCAATAAAAGGTTTCTATTTTAAGCTGCTTAAAATTGACTCCTGTTGATATAATTCATTTATGGTCTTTCTTGTTCTTTTTAATTTTTATTTTTAAATTTTGTGGGTATGTTCCTGAATAGAATGAGGTCTGGCTGCTTGTTCTCATGGTCCAATAATGAGATACAGACAGACTGGGAAATAAGGGAGTTTATTTCTGCAACTGGTTATAGGGAGAAGGCTGGAGTAACTCACCAGACCAAATCAAAGTTACAAGTTTTCTTTCTAGTGCCTATATACATGTTACACTTCATGCCTACGTGTGGGAGTGTACCTACAAGCATGAATGTTGCATTCAATCTATATCTAATCTTTAACTAGGGTCTGGGATCTGCAAAGTTTTCTCTTGAGTCTTGGAAAGTTTCTTAATCTAAAGTGGGCCCTGGGTACAAGGTATATGTGTCAGAAGGCTTTTATTGTTCAATCAGACTTTAGGGTCTAAGAAAGCAGAGGCAGAGGTCTTAATGGGTTTGTTTTCATATTCCAGCCCTTGTACTCAGGCACCAGTTTCTCCAGTTCTCTAATGTTTAACTTATACATTCATCAGAGTTGTAATAGAGAGTCTGTTGAAACTGACTGTTCTGATGGCCAGTGGGAGCCAGGCTTGCCACAGTATAGTAGGTATAGATATCTCTGGGGTACATGAGATGTTTTGATACAGGCATGCAATGTATAAAATCACATGATGTAAAATGGGGTTCCTCTTCTCCCAAGCATTTATCCTTTGTATTGCAAACAATCCAATTATATGCTTTGTTGTTTTTAAATGTATAATTATATTATTACTGACCATAGTCACCCTGTTGTGCTATCAAATACTGGCTAAGCTAGTGAAGGGTCCAGGAGAGGTGGGGACCTTAAGAGCTAGGGGGGCAGTGTGGGGAGGGTCGTGGGGCATGCCCTACCTGAGGGAAGCTGGCATGACTCAGCGCCAGCTAATTGTTCGTATGTACTTAAGTGAGCCTCTAGTTTCCAAGGCTATCATTTGTGAGATACTGAAGGTACAAATTTGTAGATGGAATCATCTACTTCTTAAAATGGTCTGTGGGCTAAAGGAAATGTACTGGTAGGCTTCATTCACTTGGGGACCAGTTTACAACTGAAGACTTGGCCTTGAAAACCAATGCCCTTTTAGCCTCCTCATTAGTCTCCCTGCAGCCAACTTTGTTCTCTCCTCTGTTCTCCACACTGCAGCTAGAGGGGTGTTTAAAAAGGCAGACCTAATGGCATCTCTTCTCTGTTTAAAACCTTCCAGAAGCATGCTGTTAGAGTTAGGGGAAAGGCCAGAGGCTTTCTGATGCTTTAGGAGCGTCTTTAGGGCTCCCTGCCACCCCTCTCGCAGTTCTGTCTATTCTTTTTGCAACTATTTTTAGCTCCTCTAAATCACCACACTAGCAACTAAAGCCTTTGACAATACTAGTCCACCCACTTGGGATGCTTCTCAGCCCTCCTACCCACATTACTTAGCACACTTTTAAACACCTTTCAAGGCTCAGATTGTGTTTTAACAGATCTTCATTAACCCCCTTCACTGGGCTGCTTCCATCCCCTTTGTATTTGGTCAATGTGCCCTAATTCTCCCATGTTGTACTGCGATCAAATCTTGAATTCCAATTATCTGCTTAACAGTTGTCTTTCCTACTGGACTGTGGTGTTCCTTAATGGTAGGAATGATGTCAGGTTCGTTTGATGGTGCAGCTTTTGTACCTGGCACAGTGTCATGCACGTAGTATAGAGCTTTATAAATATGCATTGATTTGACATTGAATTAACAGTTCCTGTGATAAGTATGAAATGTTGTAAGGACACAGGATTTCATAAGGGGATAAGCTGTGCTTCCCCCAATGATCTTTAGACTGTATTTTCTCTAAGACTTAAAATCCATTCTTGTGAAAGAGGAGGGAGTTCTATGCAGTGATTTGCTTTCTCTTAAAATGAACTTGTTTTGCTTTCTGAAAGATAGGTTATTAATTGATCACTGTTTTTCTTCAAAGATGCTCAATTGTCTTTATGTTTATTCTGTGACATAAAAAATAACTGATATGACTTTCAGAATGTCAAATATGTAGTCATGTGGACTAAAAGTTAAAAACTTCTCTACTTCAAGGGCTCTCAACGTGACTGGAAGAGAAAAATATGACTTCAGTAGATAAACATTAAAAAAATAGGTAAAAAAATTAAAACATTTCATCACTCTGAATTTAAATTAAGAATAGAGAGGAACTTATGCCCTTCAGTACACAATAATATACATCAAGATATATTGGGGGAGCCAGTGGAGATAGATAGTAAATAGAAGTGTGGGTCAGAGAGAGAAGCTGAGAAACAGACACAATAAATTCCTGCTTTCTCCTCTTTCCTATCTCCATTCTTTACATGAAGATATAGAAAGGAAGAGACAAACTTTCCTGTGTCTGTGGCAGTCACCTCCAAGGATGTCACTGCTAAAAGCCATAGTCAGTCCTTTTTGGATGTGTGGCACAACTGTGGATAGATATCATCTCTTAGTTCTTATTTCATAACCTGTGTAAAATGGAGCCCACCTCTGCCCAAAACAATTGCAGATTGTGTACAGTGACATAGTAGATTCCTTATTTTTTTTTAAGAAGTGTGTACTGCTCTTATTTACTGCCCTTTTATTCCTTATATTAAATTTATATCTAGAGTGCAGAATTTAAAAACCAGAAGAAAGTGTCTCCAAATGCCATAATGCATGGGCTCATTTCTATTAATTACTTCCTGGAAGAAAAATCATTCTTAAAGTAAAAGGACATCGACTTACCTGAGCACAGAGATGCTGCCTAGGTTCCCTTCCAGGATATTGACTCAGGTGGCTTCATTGTGAAGAAAAGTTTATTAGCAAAACTGGAAGCCAATGTAGAATACACTCTAATTTTTGCAGGAAGGAGTTTCCAGTCTCTTTTACAAGAATTTTTTTTTAAGATAACAGCTGGAGCAAATGTATGTCTACATGTTTACATCATTTCTTCTTCTTCTTCTTCTTTTATTTTTATTTTTTTGGTCTGGAAATATTCCTCTTTCCATAGTTTCCAAGGAAGGCCCTCTAGTCTTTCAAGAGTGGTTCTGTTTGAATTTTGTGATTCATAAACAGAAGACAAGCGTGAGAGCCAAAGATGTTTCTCTTGAAGTCATTGGCTTATATTGAGGTATTGATTTATAAACGGCAAATGCATGGGAGATACTTTTCCAAAAATGGTCTTAAAAAAAAAAAAAAACAGAACGTAAGTTACTAGTTTACCCCCTTTATAATGTTGAATGATTGTGAGTTAAAAACAAGCAAACAACAAAAAAAACCAACAAACTTGAGTTCACTCAATATTACTTTTGGTGGTTAACCTTATTCTTTATTAGACTTTCCTTTATTAGTTTTTTTGACTAAGACACTCACCTTACTAAAGACTCTTTTATGTGTCTTTATAGTGGAAAATGTGGAAGCAAAAGTCCTATTTTAAATATTGTTTACTGAAGACATCGTGCAGCAGAGGGTGAAATAAAGAGGAGGTGGACTAAATGCACATGATAGTCCCTTCACATCAGTCCTGATTGTGTACACGTCATTTAAATCACATATCTAGTACAGTAGCCACTTTCCATGTGTGGCTATTACACACTTGAAATGCATATGTGAGTCCAAATTGAGATGTGCTCTCAGTGCAAAGTACATATAAGATTTTCAAGACTTAGTATAAAAACTATAGGGTATCTTTATTCATTTTAACAACTTATTGAGATATAAATCATATGCTGTATACTTCACCCATTTCTAAAATATTTTCAATGTTGGCTACCTGTTGAAATGTTTATATTTCTGATACATTGGGTTATAGTATATTGAAACTTCACCTTTTCTTTTTACATTTTAATCTGACTACTAGAAAATTTAAAAAACGTGGCTCACATTATATTTCCGTTGGATAGCACAGATTTAGGTAATGGCTTGTGAGTATATGACTTCTTGAAGAAAATGCAACCAAAGTATCTTTTGACCAATCAATCAATAAGTATTTTTTTCAAAGTTAGGAATTCGATGAGTCTGCTTCCTTTCTTCTTCTATTTACCAAAAATACAGCAGGTGACTTCTCTCTCCCTCTGAGTTTGTTAGAAAATCATCCTGGTGGGTTTTGCCTAGCAAAAAAAAGTAGGGGAAGAAAAATAGTATAATCTCTATTTTCCAAAGACTTTAAATCACACTTGAGGTAAGCTAATGTCAGCATGTATTTATGTCACCTAATTTCTCTTAGGGGATCTTAGCTAATGTTGTCTTGTTCAAATGTTTCAAACTAGGTTCTGGTAGCACTCTTTGAATACACCTTTCTGGTGTATGAATTGAATGTTTCAAACCTGTCACAGAGTCATATAAAAGTAACCTTGCGAAGGAACTCCCATCAGGTGAGTCAAAATGTTGCTTTTTTTTCCTGGCAAAAACAGGACTTTAGTTCTCTTGATGGACTGTGTATGGAAATCCAGGCTGTGATGAGGTTTTTAATGTGGGCCTTGGTTTTAAATAATGCTTTTAAAACTAAATTTGCATTTTCTTTTATTATCTCCAAGAAGGAAAGTAATTAGAAATCGGGTCTTCAAGAAAATAAGTAAACATGAGTGGCATTCTTTAACAATGTGAACCCTCTTGAAATCCTGCTCTTTAAGGGATCACATTTTTTATTTCCTTCTGTTTCATGAGACCTTTACATTGGATAGACTGAGAACAGCCTAGTGGACAACTTGGTCTTGTTTTGGCTGATAGTCTCATTAGAAATATACCAAAGAGTAGGAAGCATTTAATTATCCCTCCATTAGTATCCTCTGCTTGGGTGATTTGATAGCCATTCATGTAGAAATAGTGTTTGTCAGATCTGGGGGAATACTCTAGGGTGATGGGCCTTGATGTCAGCTGCAGATGGAAATCAACAGTTGCACATTTGGGTTTCCAGACCACACCCAAAACCAGTGAAATGAATTCATGGCTATGTCCTATGCATCAGTATTTTCAGAGTTCCGAAGGGTGAATCCAATGTACAGCCAAATTTGAGAATGGCTGCTTTTAAGATTATCTACCACTGTTGTTTTAAAGAATTGATAAGCCCTGGAACACCTTTTGCACATGACTCGTTACCTGGAATCTTTATAAAAGATGTACTGTTGTCTAAAGCAGGGCTGGGTCTGACGTCAGCCCACTTCACCTTCCCCTTGCTTCTTGCCGCTAAGGGTGCTTTCTATGAAACCAAGGGCTTGTCGAAGCACTGATTAACCACTGCTCTAATCTGAAATAGTTACTTCATGGGTCTGAGACTCAAACCTGTCCAGTAACTTGCTCAAAGACACTTTCTTTTTTTCTTCCTTTTTCTCCATCTTCCTCCTTAACTTTCTTTCCTCCCAAAGAGGGATGCAGTTAGGTAAGCAGCAGAAACATAATTTTAGCCTGATGTGTTAGATTTGAATAGTGGCCTTCCTTCTTCCACCCTCTCTTAGATCTTTAAGCCCTAGAAAGCAGTAAGGAAGAAAGCCTAGAACTCCCTAAATACTATGTGTTGTCTGTGAACTGAATAGATAATACCTGACTGATATATTTGCTACTAATTTTTCATATACATATGGATGCCACTGTGACTGATAAAAATAAATTTATTTCAAAAATAAATATATTCAAAATTATAATGTACCCTTACTAGCTTTTGGTCATGATGCATTTTATCAATCAGTTAAATAGCAATAGCCCTTACTGAGCATTTACTATGTGCTAGATCCTGCACTTAATGCTTTATTTGTGCATTTTCTTTGACTGTCACAAGAACCATGGAGGACAAGGATTATTAATTATCTTCATGTAAGAAACAGAGGCTGAGAGGTTGAGTAACTGGACTGTTTTTATATAGCAAAGGCTGGCGGACTCTAAAACTGTGCTTAACCATTCAACCTTATGCCTCTCAATAGAAAAGTGATAGAAGTATTTTTGTTTCAGCAAGTCATTTTTTTCTATTTTAAAGGAACTGTCATTTCAAGAGGGCTAAAATACACTGTCCTGCAACATGCTTCTCCTTGTCCTATTCCCTTTTTATTGGACTCTGGACATAGCTCAGTTCTTCTTTTCATAAGGTAATGACAAACCCAGTGTCTACAGGGACAAGGCAAGGAATGCTAATGAGTAAAATAGGTCAGGTTTGCATTTTAAGCATGAAGGAAAGGTTTGTAACATCATAGAACAATGAAAACATGGAACAATAATAATCATAGAATAATCCATTTTTCTTAAACCTGCTGCTCTCTGAGACCAGCCTTTTCTTCTCTTTATTCTCACTTTTGTTAGAAATGTAGTCACCAAAGTATTTTCTCTGTTAAAAATGTCTATCATCTATCTATCTATCTATCTATCTATCTATCTATCTATCTATCTATCTATATCTTTCATCTGCCTATCTGGAAGAAGTTTAAATGGCCATAGATATTAGACTTATTATATGGAGATACAGTAAGGAGTGGTGGGATCTAGGGTAACTTAGAGAACATGTTTCTTCTAAAAAGGACAACCTATTACTGACCTCTAAAATATTGTCACTAGTACCGCGTTGCCAGACCTTTAGGGGTTTATAGGAGAATCTGAAAAATTGGCTTTTTATGTGAAATATTCCAATTTTCTAATGTTGACTTAAACGTTATAAAAACACTGTGGAGGCTAAACAAATATGTTTTCAATCTCGTTATCTCTTGAGCCTCCACGTTATAAACTTTCTTTTTAGTGGGGAAGAAACACCAACACCAAATTACGGAAAGCAAGACAAACCTATTAATGTCATGCCCCCCTCCAAAAGAAAAAGCACACAGGATTTGCTCTGGATAATGTCTGCAGTGTGCAGCAGGATGTCTTCTGAGCTGCTGTGTGTCAGTGGGCAGCTGATGGAGCCAGGCAGCCCTCCCTCTTCACAGACTGACTTGTGCTCCTTGCCAGTGACTGGGAGAGTTAAGGTGTCAATGGGCTTCCTGCCAAGGCTGGTTTCTCATTAACTGTAACTTGATGAACATTTCAGGATGCAGGAGCCTAGGGCTAGCAGCCTTGCTGCAGAGGCAGCACACCTCTGAGATAACAGGAAACAGAAGGTTGCAGATACTGTTTTTGCTTTGTGTGGCAGGAGAGTCTTCCAAGAAGCTATCAAAAAATCAATTACCCTGCCAAAATTCCACCTGATTGGCCAAATGTGCATTGATCTTTTCTCCATTTACCAGGGTATTTCTTCTTTCTAGCTACTTCCATTTACTTTTAGCTATTATTTCACCAAGTAAGAATCACAAGGCTCCCAGAATGGCAGATTGTAGAAGAGGCCTTAAAGATGTTGTAATGCAACCCCTTCACGTTAAGAATATGTGAACCAAGGCCAAGAAAAGAGAGACTCATTGCAAAGAGTGCTCTGTAAGTTAGATCTAGAACTGAGGCTTCCTTAGTCATTGTTCATTTTCCAGATTCCCAAATCTTGCCGTTGAGCAGAATCCCATGAAGAGCATTAAAACACAGCTGTAGCGGGGCATCGAGGCTCGCGCCTGTAATCCCAGCACTTTGGAAGGCTGAGGCGGGCAGATCACTTAAGGTCAGGAGTTTGAGATTGGCCTGGCCAACATGGCAAAACCCCGTTTCTACTAAAAATGTAACAATTAGCTGGGTGTGGTGGCATGCACCAGCAGTCCCAGCTACTCAGGAGACTGAGGCAGGAGAATCGCTGGCGCTCGGGAGACAGAGGTTGTCGTGAGCCAAGATCTTGCCACTGCACTCCAGACTGGGTGACGGAGCAAGACTCTGTCTCAAGAAAATCACCAAAAATGCGCGCATACAGCTGTACAGAACACCCCAAACCTACTGAATTAGAAGTCCCAGGGGTGGAGACTAGGAATGTATCTATTTTTCAGGTCCCTGGGTCATTCTAAGGTCTTTTAATGGGTTGATTGTTGGAAATGACCGACTTCAACTTGTGATTCTGCACTCAAATGTGTTGAATTCTAGTGCAGGCATTCTTACTAAGAACTCTTGATTTTCACATTTGGTTTAAGGCAGGGTGGTCTACTGTTGCCTTT
Organism: Plecturocebus donacophilus; assembly: GCA_004027715.1. Classification (NCBI taxonomy): domain Eukaryota; kingdom Metazoa; phylum Chordata; class Mammalia; order Primates; family Pitheciidae; genus Plecturocebus; species Plecturocebus donacophilus. The sequence continues at coordinate 1,325 of PVKP010035248.1, read as the reverse complement.
TGAGACAAATCCAAGAAAGGAGAAACTCATACCTTGCGTAGAAATGGCTTATTGTCATGCATCTCCGATGCCTGACAAATTTTAGTTAAAGCGTGCTCAAAGAATTACTGCACTTGAGGTTCTTAATGCTTATGTGAGCAAAATTCTCAGGATTTCTCACTGAAGCAAAAAGAATGAGATATATCACAGTTGTTGAAAGACAGGTTTCTGATGATATGCTTAACTTTAGCCACTGAGATCTTTAATATCTTCTCTGGTGACGAACGAATAGCTGTGATCACCATAGTAAAAGGAATTAAAACAGCTAATATAATTTACTAAGTCCGGACTCTATGACGGAACTGGACTAAACGCTTTTTTATATGTTATCTCATTTAATCTTTACAAGCACTATGGGGCATGAGTATTACTTTCACTGTTTTCCAAATGAGAAAATTAACTCTCAAATTATAAAATGCACCCTAGGAAGTGTAGTTAGGAATAAGCAGAGCCAGGTGTAGGACTCCAAAGCTGGTCGCCTGCCTGTTGCTTAGGTCTAATGGGTGACTGTCCATCAACATTCTTTAAAATGACCATTAATCCCACCTGCTCAAAGCCTCCATCCCTCACTATTTCCTTATCTCCACTTTGCCATGAACTCTGCAAAGAACTAGTAATGTAGTGTTGAATTGAGGGGAAAAAGTATTTTTCTGCCAAGAATACAATCAGCAATATAAACTGTTTGCTGTAGTATATAAACAAGAGATTTTCTTCATTCCTGTTGTCTTCCCTCATTGTTGGGGAAAAGCATTATCCTGTAGCTCTATTCATGAACACACACATAACTCTGATAATTTGTGCTGCAACCCAGTGGATTTTAGAAATGTAACTTTTTATTAAGGATATGTTAAAAGTAACTATAACTGGTGCAGTAGTAAAGTGGTTTGAATAGCGTTCTTTGTTTAACTTGTCATTGATAGGAAATACAGTATAATCACAGTTTTTTTTTTTTTTTTTTGAGTATTTCAATTTTGTGATTTTTTTTTTTTTTTTTTTTGAAAGGAAGTTTCACTCTTGTTGCCCAGGCTAGAGTGCAGTGGAGCAATCTCAGCTCACTGCAACCTCCGCCTCCTGGGTTCAAGCAAATCTGTCTCAGCTTCCCAAGTAGCTGGCATTACAGGCATGTGCCATGACATCTGGCTAATTCTGTGTTTTTAGTAGAGATAAGGTTTCTCCATGTTGGTCAGGCTGGTCTTGAACTCACTGTGTGACCCCCGGTTGTGGGACCCCAACCCACGGAGGCAGGCACCCAGTAGACACGAGGCAGGACGCATGGTGGCCGGTAC
>PVKP010035247.1:0-23479 GCA_004027715.1 Plecturocebus donacophilus | reverse complement strand
AAAGGGACTGGGAAGCCTTCTGGGGAAGGGAGCCTCTGATTTTAGGCTTTAGGGATGAAAAGAAGTTTGTTCTTTGGTGACCAAAGCAGGGAAGGGCATTTGAGGCAGAGGAGATCGCACACAAGGGCGTGGAGGTGGAAACTGGCAGTGCTTTTGTGTGGCTGGTGTGAGCAGGGGCGTGAGCAGGGGCCTGATCATTGAGCTTGAATGCTAGGCTAGGAGGCTTTTCTGCTGTGGGAGGCCCGGGCGGGGGTTAGAGGTCTGGGGGGCTAGGTGAGAGGGTGGGAGTAGGGCGAGGGCAGATGCCTGAATGTGGTAAGCAGAAGAGAGGGTGAGTCAGACCTTGCTGGGGCAGTGGAGACTTAATGAATGTCTCCTGCAGAAAGTATTTCCCCATCCCTTGCAAGCAGACATCTTAAGGACTTAATGTCCTAAGATTTCAGCTGGGAATGTGTACTGTGAACACGTGGCAAAGCTGATGTCAGGTAACCTGGACAAGCTAATCATCTGGCCCACCTACACAGCCAAATCTAATTAAATATGTGTTTAGCATTTATGTGGAAGAGGAGTGGTGTTGTCTAAGGAAGGGGAGAGGAAGATGTGAGTAGCAGTTTCGGCCTCTGCTCCACTGCTTGAGCAATTGCACTCAGGTGCCAATCTTGCACCCCTCGCTCACCCCTGTAAGGCAGCCCTGCAGGTACTGCACCAACCTCTTAGAAGTTACTGGGGCGGGCTGGGCTCGGTGGCTCATCCCTGTAATCCCAGCACCTTGGGAGTCCGAGGCAGGCAGATCAAGATCAAGAGATCAAGACTATCCTGGTCAACATGGTGAAACCCCCTCCTCTATTAAAAATACAAAAATTAGCTGGGAGTGGTGGCACGTGCCTGCAGTCCCAGCTACTCAGGAGGCTGAGGTAGAAGAATCACTTGAACCCAGGAGGCAGAGGTTGCAGTGAGCCGAGATCGCACCACTGCACTCCAACCTGGTGACAGAGCGAGACTCCATCTCAAAAAAAAAAAAAAGGAGAAGAAGAAGAAACTGGGCCCACCCTCTGTGGAGCCCCCTGTGGAACAGCCTCCTCAAGGGTCTCATCCCCACCTCAGCAGCTTCTCAAAGCTATGCTTTCAAACCCACATGGTTCTCCCAGGGACATTTTAGCAGTGCTTAGACATTGGTGCCTTAGATACCTTCTGACTCTCTGTCCCCTTCATCTAGTTCAGGGGTCAACAGGATATCCCTAAAACTCAGGGACTGGGACCAAAATGCTGAGTGGGTTGCCTGAGGCCACAGCCTGGAGTTGACCTCAGCTCCTTCTGACACAATGTGTGCTCTGGGACCAGCACTAACATCGCTGCGAATATTATTAAAAATGCAGAATCCTGGACCCCACCCCAGAACTACTGAGTCAGAATCTGCATTTTAACAAATCTCCAAGTGACCCATATGCACATTGAAGCTTGAAAAGTAATGCTACTGGCCAAAAAAAAGAAGAAAAATGCCAAAAAACTAACTTTGGTTGGGTTGAAACAAGGAAATTAGAAAGAGTTATTGTTTCTCTTCCACGCATTCCAAAATGTGGTTATATTACTTTTGTAATGAAAAAAAAAAAAAAAACAGCTTAAAATTTAAGAAAATCTGAGACACAAAATTATAAAATGTCATAAAACTAGTAAATTATGAAGTGGTTATTTGCATTTAAAAGCAGGTCCCATTTACAGTCTGTTATTGCTTTTTGCTTTAATTTTTCTTTCTTGCTTTCTTATTTCTCCTCCCTCCCTCTCTTCCTACCCCTGCCTTCTTCCTTTCTAAGTACCCCAAAGACAGAAGCAGAGGTGCTTTTGAAGGCAGGCTCGGGCCTTGCCCCCTTGGGAATGGCTGGTGCAGGGAAGGCATCTTCTGTCTGCAAAGGGAGCATGTTATAATACAGGTCTTACCAAAAGTGAATGTTTACTGAAATAAAAAACAACAAATGATTTAAGTGTTAAGTGTGATTTGTGACTTACCTTTTCTCCCTGGTAATCTCCCTTCATTAACTCTTTTTCTGCCTACACAGGATGAAGGCGCCTTCCCTTTCCCAAATTTCTCAAGGTTTTTAAGCCCCCAAACTGCTGACTTCAGATTTGGCCTCTTTGCCTAGTTTACTCTTACTTGTCCTTCAGCACTCAGCATGAATGTCACTTCTCAGGGAAGCTTTCCAAAACCCTTTAGTCCTGTATCAGGCAGAGCTCTTGACTGCAAGTGGTGGAAAAACAAACTTAAAGTGACTGAAGTCAAAAAGGGGTGACTGTTGGTTCAGATAATGGAAAAGCCCAGCTAGTATCTGGCTTCAGGTACAGGTAGATCTAGGGTCTCATATGACATTGCCAGAAACTGCTTAATGACAAATCTCTCACCTTTCCTCTGTGAGGCACCAGGCTTAAGCAAGCTCTCCCCTGGGGCTCCTATGTAAGCTCCAAATATTTGAGCTTCCAGCTTAGAAACCCCAGTTGAGAGAGAACAACCCTCTTCCAGTTGTCCCTGGAAAAGTCCCAGAGTTGAATCTCATTGGCCTGACTTAGGTCACATGCATATCTTTGACCAATCATTGCAGCAGTCAGGGAATGGAGCATTCCCATGAGCCCGGGTCATGTGCCCACGCTAAACTCATCCCCACCTGAGTTACGTGGACTGATGGAAGGAAAAAGTATGTCTCTAAAGGAAAATTAAGAAGATGAGGTCATGAGGCTGAGTGGGCAATACAACAGCAGTTTACAACAGACCTCTAGTTGCAAGGTTTCATAGTACCCTATAATTTGCCTTTGTAACATTTACTGGCTTTTAAAAACTATGTAGTAATTTGAGTGGTTCCTTGATTAGTGTCTGTCTCCATTGAGATTGAAACCCTAAGAGTAGAGATTATGTGTGCTCACAGATAACAGTATCCACGATGCCAGACACAAAGTAGGTGTCCATGAAATATTTACTGAATGAGTGGACTCACTCCAACTGCCTTAACAACAGCTCTGTTTACTCTCATTTACTAGGGACGATCTGGAATGCTGGCAATCGGCTTCCCCATTTTAAATCAGATTTAACCACTGACATAGCCAGAACCTCTGTCCCAGCTGTGCCCTCAGACAATCTGTGCCAAGGAAATGCTGTTCTGCCAAACTGGGGACATCTGCCGCATAGCTGATGGCAACTAGAAACTTGTCAGGAAGTACAGCCCCTGGGGTGGGTTGGCAGCAGACAGGGTGGGGGGAGGGGATATTTTGGATTCTTCTGCACTGTAGTGCCTGGCATCTGAAAGAAGACTATCTCCAGCCTCACAGCCTCCCTGTATGGTACTGTGATTGCATTCGTTGATTTTAGGGAAGAAAGTGAGGTTTGGAGCAGCACACAGGTCTCCCAGCTTAGAGCCGGTAGAGCCAGTACTTGAATATAAGTCTTCCAGTCCAACTGAGGTTCAAATCCAGGCTCTGCCACCAGCTTGCTATGTGACCTTCAGCAAGTGTCTACCTCTGGGAGTCTCAGTCTCCTCATCTGTGAAATGGGCCTGGTTATTCTTACCTGAAGAAAGTGCTTGGGATGGTATGAGCTCTGTGCAGCATGCAGAAGCCCTGGACCTGCAGTAGGCACTCACCTTCCTCCCTTTTGTAGAGATCGTTCCAGCTAATGCCTCCCTGGCAGTAACTATGACAAAGAAGTAAGCTAATGGGGAATGACGCCAGGGGATTTCTTTGCATTCAACTAGAAAATGAATGACCACACCTGACCATGGGACACACTTGTCACTCAGGACACAGTCCAGAAAGCAGCCTGCCTGAGGGTGGCACCAGGCCCTTCCCGTCCCAGAGTCTTCACAGTAGTCAGAGAGCTGATCATGTTTGGTCAGCAGGTGACCGCTGAGGTCCAGGAGATGAGAGCCGCACTTGCTTTGCAGTGTAAGCCTAAAGACTCATGCGCACGGGCGCTAATGCTCTTTATGACAGCAGCTCCATGTGCAAAGCCCCCGGGTGACTGCAAGGAACATATCCAGCTACAAGAGTCACTGCACACGGGAAAGCCAAGCATTATGATGTCTCCATCGGACACTTGTCATTCCTTCGTGGTCCTCCCAGTTCAGATCTAATTCACCAGCCAAGGGTCATTTTAATATAAACAATGTTGCCTGGCAACACAGCTGATGTTCAACCTCTATGTGGTTCTAGGATTGACGGAGCTGGTAAGTAAACCCAAAGTCAAATTTGTTCTTAAAAGGAGAAAGTGTTTCTTAACCATTTATCCACAAATATTTACTGATGGCCTCCCTCCACCACATGTGTGAGTGCACGTGCATGTGCATGCACGTACACACACACAAACACACACACACCTGCCCTTTCCTTGAATCCTTTGCTCGCTCTCCATCTCCTAGTGGCATTCATTGTTTCAGGGAAAGAATGAAAGACAGGAACATGACAGGCAGCAGGGCAGAAATCTTTGAGTTTCAAAAGCCAAGATTTTTGAGTTTCAAATGCCAGAACTTTGAATTCCAAGACCAAAATTTTCCTGTGTCTGGCCTTTTGGGTTTTTGAATTCAATTCCTGAGCCAGAGCATAGGCTGACATTCTAATCAATAGATTTGGAAAGAACAGATGAAGAACTAGGCGACCTGGACCTCAGAATATTGAACAGTTTCCCACCTGAGGAAGGGAGGATGGGGGGGCCATGATGAACAGTGTCAGTGGGGTCCAGGCTGTCCTTGTCAGCCCCCAGTGAGGACCATTGCTCAGGGGCAGCAGGAAGGACTCCAGCTGTGTCCTGGGTTGTTCTCAGCTGCATTGGAGTCACCTTGTATGTGCACCCCTACCTGTCTTCTACTCCAGCTGAGCCTGGAGCCTGGCAGGGTGCTAAGGGAAGCACGGGGTCCCACACTTGGGTGCTTCTGAGCACAATTCACCTGTGGTCTCCCCTCCTTAGTGGGGAACCCTAGCCCCCACTCCTGGACTCCCACACTTCAGGAAGATGCAGGCAGATGAGGCTCAGCGGTGGTGTGTGTGTGGTGTGTGTGAGGGAGGAAGACAGGAGGTTAACTGGGATTATAGGTGTGTGCCACTACATCTAGCTAATTTTCATTTTTTTGGTAGAGATGGGGTTTCATCATATTGGCCAGGCTGGTCTTGAACTCCTAACCTCAAGTGATCCACCCACTTCAGCCTCCCAAAGTGCTGGGATTAGAGGTGTGAGCCACCACACCAGGCCTGCTGATTTGATTTCAAATTGAAATTCAAAGAACATGTGCTTTGGAGTCAGCACTGTCAGGGTCTGAAACCCCATTTCCCTGTCGGATTCAGGGCAAGGTCATTAATTCATTCAAAACATGATCTTTGAGGGCTTATCTCTCTGAGCACAGGTTCTGGGGTCAAGCTGCCTGGGATTCCCAGTTCTGTTCCTTCCTGGGGCAAATTATTTCTTCCCCTGTGCCTTGGTTTCTTCATCTATCAAATGGGGACAAAATCAATACCCACTTCTTAGGATCATTTTGAAGCTTAAAGGCATTAGTAATATCTAAAGAACTCACAAAGTGCCCTGCGCCTAGCAAATACTCCATAAATGTTATGTACTACTTCTAGGTGTCAGATTTTTTTCTATGCAACAGGGGTACAGGAGTGAACAAAACAAAAAGTCAGTGGTATAGAGCTTGTGTTCTAAGGAGGGAGACAGATTATATCAGACCAAATCTAGTAACTTTCTTTGGAAGAAAGAAACAGGATAAGGCTCAGGCAATTCCTTTACTCTCTGAGCACTGGCCCCTCTGGGGTGAATAAGGGAACCCATGCACCTGTGTTGAGCACAGGCCTGGCATTTAGCTGATGCTCACTAACTGTGTCCCCCTCCCCTCTCTGCTCTCCTGCACAGCTGCCCACGTGACCAGCCAGGACCTGACTCCTCCCCATCTGGAGAGCCTTGGCCATCAGGAGTGACAGGAGAATCAATAGAACCGCAGATACACAAGAAATTCCCAGAAGCGGGTTCCCGCCAACCAGATGTTCCCACGCCTTTCTCAGACAGATTAGTGTCCTAGCAACTGGAAAATGGGAAAACTAAGTCTGTTTCTCTCTGGGAATAGAACGGACAAAAGACATTTGTGTAAGTTCAACCTTCTGGTAAAGCCCCAGGCAGGAAACACATTTGTTGATGAGACCATTCAGTTCAAGACCCGCTTTCATCACTGTCCTGTTGACCAGGTCAATTTCCTGCTTCAGGAGCCCTCAATGGTTCCCTGTTATCCTTCAGAGAAAAGAAGACTCTTGATTTTCTCCACCAAACTTGTTCCCTTGCTATCGTCCTGACCCTTCCTTATCTGATGTAGGGTGCCCCGATCACCCAGAAACCTGGGAGTCCTCTTGACTCCTCCTGTGCTGTCCCTCTCATGTGCAGACCACCCATGTGTGTCTGTTTCCTTCTCCATCAGTTATTTGGCATGACAAGCCTGCTGTGTAACAAGCAACTACAACCCTTAGTGTATGCAACAATATGCATTTGTTCATGTGTCCGGGGTCAGCTAGGCAGCTCTGCTCATCTCTGCAGGGCTCGCGTATGTGTCTGGGGTTTGGCTGGCTGTGGGCTGATGTAGGTTGGCCTTGGCCTGGGGCAAGTCTGCATGTCTCTTCTTTTTCACCAGACTAGCCCCATGGCCAGTGATGGCAGAGGCACAAGAGCCAGTCTGCCCCTAAGGGCACAGGCCCATCTCAGTCTCTGCTGATGTCACGCCTGCTGGTATTTTATTGATCAAGCAAATCATGAGGCCAAGCCCAGCATGGAGTGGAGATGCTACAGAGTTAAATGGCAAGGAGGAGGCTGCAGTGGGTGAAGAATGAAGACTGCTGGGTGTAGTCTACCCCACCGGCTCTGCATTCCCAAGCCATGGCCTCACCCCAGGCCACCCCCAGCTCAACTCTAGATGGCACCCAACCTCTGACTTCCACCCCACTTTCATCCCCCTTCCAGGCCATTCCCCACCCAGAATCCAAGGCAACTTCTAGAAGTGTAAATCTGACTGTGACAGATTAAAATCCTGCTTAAAATCCTTCCATGGCTTTCTATTGCCCTTTGAATGAAATTCAAACTTCTTACTGGGACCTAGAAGGCCCTTGGGATTGGTCCCTGCCATTTTCCCCAGCTTCACTTCTGACCACTGTCTGATTCCTGCTGAACCTTCCAGCCATGGGGTCCTCACTTAGTAATGAGCTAAGGTGGCTCCTCTCTTAGGGCCTCTGTCCTTGAACATTCACTGGGCCCAGACACTCTCTTCTTACCCCTCTCATGATTGCCTTCCCCTCCACTTAATTGGCTGAAATGCCACCTCCTCAGTGAGGCCTTCTCTGATTATCCTTGCTGTAGTCAATTCTACTTCGTCTCTGCCACAGGCCCTTTTTGTTTTGTCCTCACCTCCCATTTGTTCATATGGTCTGGGATCGGCCATTCCACATACTCATAAGTGTTTCCCCCATTTTCTTCCCTGGTTTCTGCTAGAATGGAAGCCCCATTGGGGTAAGAATTGCCCATCTTGTTCACCCTTATGCCCTGTCCTGTCACATAGAAGCTGGTCATTGTGGCTGAAGCACTAAAAGTACATGATTCTTATTCCAGCACTCAAGGTGCTTAATATCCTGTTCCTGCAAAGACACAGGGAGGAGTAGGGGAGAGGGGAAAAAACAGCATGGGTCTGGCCTGTCCAGGAGGATGGGGACTCGCATACAGCATGGCAGCTTAGGAGTCCATAGAGACACATTCCCCAGTGCCACCTTCTAGAGTTGCTAGCAAGTACAGCCATTCATGAGCCCCAGTCAAGCCCCAGGGACATCCATTCCACACATTTTTCATGAACACTTTACTCTATGCTGGGAACCAGGCTAGGCCTTTGGGGACCTGAGGTGCTTTAGGGAGGAGATTCTTCTCCTTCATCCAGTAAACACTTCGCAGCTCTTCTGCAGCACCCCAGTGACAGGTGCTGGGAACATCCTTGGAGAGTTTTCCTGCCAGTCCTGTCTCAAGCTGACCCATTTACCTGTGTCTTCCTGCCCATTGCTGCCCCCTGCACCTTGGAAGCAGGGACCTCCTCTAAGACATCCTGGCACCTGCAGCGTGGCACACAGCATGGAGCTGGATAATGGGGTACTGATGAAGATTGAAATGGATCCAGGATCATCTGTTAATGATCACATGACTGACAGTGTGCTCATTAGCATACAGTGTGACAATGCTGCCCCCGGGGAGAAAACCAGCTCAGGTATGAGGAAAGTGCTTGGCAAATAGTAGGTTCCACATCAACTTTTAATGTCCCCATCTTGTAAGCCCCTCCCCCTACCTCTCACAACCCAGTCATGTCGTCTCCTTTATGGAACCTGCCCTTTCTCTCCTGTTGTAGTGGATACCATTGGTGCCCCACCTAGATCCCCATGCCAGATCCCACGCCCATCGTCTCCCTGCTGCTGGGAGTGTTGGCTGTGAACATCTCACAGTGGCACCTTTCTTCTGCAGGTGGCCCTTGGCTGACAGGAGCCTTCCAGAAGGACGTCTGGGAAGTTGCGATTTTCCTGTGGGATGGTTGAAAAGCCTCTCTGGTATGGTTCTTGTTTCAGAGCTCCCATGGGGTCGGGCGAGGCTGGACTTTTCCTGAAACTTCCTCAGTGCTTGGTTTCTCCCAAGAGCTCTCCCTCAATCAACACTTGAGTAAGAGTCTCTGTCTAAGGCTTTGCCTCCAGGGAACCTAATCTAAGACAAGGCATTTTAAATATATGTCTTTTATGTGATGTAAGGCACTTCCAGACTTGGACCCTGAAAACCTCCCAAACCCCATCCTGTCTCCTGTTTCCCCTTCTATTGGCTTCATGTGTATGATCGTGTTGAAACAGTGGGTCACAGATGCGGGAAGCTGGAACCCTGAATCCCTGCATGGAGGGGGTGATTTGGGACTTTATATGAGTGAGAAATAAACATCTATTGTATTTGAGCTATTATGAATTTGGGAATCTGTCTGACCTAGCAGCTAACATTACTATGACTCATACACTTGGGGTTAAATCATTTGTGACCCTCAACTCCTATGCTGTGGAAAAAAATGCAAGCTTTGTACTTAAAGTCTGGGTTCTACCTCTGCCATACACACTGTGTGACCTTGTGAAGTCATCCCACCTGAGACTCAATTTCCTCACCTCTAAAGGAAAAAAGCATAAGCCCTTCCTTTATGGGTCACTGTGAGCATTAAATGAGATAATGCTTAGCCATGGTGCTAGGCCTGGCGAAAAACAGGGGTTTGATAAATGCTAGTTTCTTTCTCCTAAAGGTTCATGATGTCATCTCCTGAGTTTGGAGGCACACTTCCACACGGTGTGGTTTAGGCTTGGGCCTCCGCCTCTTTGTGACCATGCTAGATGGAAGGGTCTATGGCTGTGAGAAGTGAAAATAAGATCCTAAGCTCCCAACTAACTGAATGGACCTCCTCTTGGTTAAGGGAACTCCACAATAATTGAGTTCCTGGCTGTGATGTGATGGGAGGTCACACCCACTTCATTCTACTCCCTTCCCTTGCTAACCGCCACGAAGCTTTCTTCCCTAAGGGCTGCACAGAAATCAGCCCTTTCAAAAGACTCACTGTACCACTAATTGCAGCCAGCTGCCTAAAGCTGCCCTTCTCTTTTGCGGTTTCGACACATAACCAGCCAGCATCCCTTCCCAATAAGAGACCACTGACCACAGAGTGGTTCTGGCCAGAATATGGAGGATGCTCAGGGAGGGCTTTTGTGTCCTCTGCTCCACCTTTTAACATCAGAAGGCTGAAAACCCCACCCTGGGATCATGCTAATACCACCCTTTTTTGTACCTACAACCCCTGAAGGGGCTCAACTGAGCCTGTGTGTGTTTCTTCTTTGTAATTATTCATGACTCCGCCTATGGCTTATTGAGTATGCATATTCAGCCACCCTATTCAGCATAAATCCATGTCTTATTCTGATCTCCAAGTGCCTATTTCCGGCTTCTGGCCAGAGGCTATGCTTTCCAGCCTGTTGGAATGACCACCTACAGGTTGCAACCCTTTATGAGAAATAAAGCTCTTCTTTACAAGTTTTTAAAGGTTTTCATTCTTCCTTTGATAGGTACCACAGGTTTTCAGCCAGTTTTTTCACTTGAGCATGGCCACATCACACAATGTCATGCATGTGTGCCTCCTCCTCAGCTGTCTCCACGATCACGGCTCCAGTGACAGGCCTCCTTGCCTTCACAGGGACCATCATACCAGCCCACACTGGTCTTCCTGCCACTAGGCTTGCTCCCTCCCATCCATTTTCCCAAAGGTCACAGAGTGAGGTTTCTAAAGCCCAGATCAGTCTATATTATGCCAATACTAATTTTCTTTTTGCTTACAAATTTCAGTTTACTCATCTGTAAAATGGGAGGGTTGAGTAGATGAACTCCACTGCTCCTTCTATTTTCATGATTTGGAGATGTGGACCCTACTCCTTTAGCTGACAGATAAGGTATACTCCTCATCAGGCTCAACAGGGCTTCATTACTCTCTCTCCCATGTTGTGCATGTGCAAATATCTTGCTCTGTCCAAACTTTTCTCCCTCTGGTTCCCCAGGACCCCTTCCTTCCCCTGCCCTCTGGCCTGTGTTTCACATGTCCTCCTAGCTGACCAGCTCTACCTCCTGTGAAAATCTTGCCCATCTCTAAAAGCTCACCTTAAATACCACCTTCAACATGAAGCCTTACTTGAATTTCAACAGGGTGCTACCAGATTTTTCTCTCTCCTTAAATCTTCACTAAATCATACAGTGGAAGGAAATGTGCCTTAATTATCTGTGTTTCTTGCATGGAACACAGTCCCTTGCGCTGAATAAGTGCTCTAAAAATGTTTATCGAATTGTTTCTTTTGTATATTCACCATCTTAGTATTTGTTTTCTCTCTGTTCTACCTGTTTAGTTTCCTCTTTTTTTTTGTCTCCTTATCTTGGATTAATCAAGAAGCACTTTTTATTACAGTCTGCTCTTCGTATCTGTGGATTCTGCATTGTGGATTCAATCAACTGTGGATCAAAAGTATTTTTAAATATTTCTTCTATACTGAACATGTACAGACTTTTTTCTTGACATTATTCCCTAAAAATACAGTATAATAACTATTTGCATAGCAGTCACATTCTATTAGGTATTATATGTAATCTGAAAGTGATTTAACATATATGAGAGGATGAGCACAGGTTATATACAGACACTATCCCATTTCATATCAGGGACTTGAGCATCTGCAGATTTTGATCATCTCTGGGGAGATCTTTGCACTAATCCCCCCCAGATACCTGGGTGGCAGCATTTCATTTCCCCTCATGTTTGTTTGTGAGACATTCTTTGATAATGTATTTAGTGGCTAATCCTCAATATTATAACATGCTTCTTTGACTCGTTAAAGTCCAATGCAAATGTGTGCTTTTGTCACATTACAGACAATGCTGAGATCTCAGACTATTTTAACTCCATTTACACTTCTCCCATTGTTCTCATGCATTTTAATTCTACATATATTTTAAACCACAGAAGACATTAGTATAGCTTTTTTCGTACAGTCAAGTTTATTTCAATTTAATCCAAATTTACCCTTCATTCCTTTCTGCATGTTCATATTTCCATCTGGGACTATTTTACCTTCCACTTGGAGAACTCCCTACAGTGTTTCTTTCAGTGTGAGTCAATTGGTAAAAATTCTCTTAGTTGTCTGTGTCTTTATTTTGTCTTCATGTTTGAAGAATATTTTCTCTGAGTACAGAATTTGAGGTTGGTAGTTGTTTCCTTTCAGTATTTGAGGTTGTTCTATTGTCTTTTATTTCTAGCATTTCTATTAAGAAGTTAGCTGTCAGTGTTATTATTGATCCTTCAAAGATGATGTGTCTTTTTTCCTCTGATTGCTCTTAAGTTATTTCTTTGCCTTTGAATTTTAGCAACTTTACTTGCATATGCTTAGGTGTGGTTTGTCTTATATTTATCCTGCTTAGGACTTGTAGTGCTTATTGGAACTGTGATTTGATGTCTTTTTATCAATTTTGGAAAATTATTGATCATTATCAGAAATATGATTGTGTATTTTATTTGTTCTCCCCATTGGGCCTCTAGTTACGTGTGTGTTTGACATTTTCCCATGGGATGGTGGAAAAGAGATACCATATATCTCTTTCCTATATTTTCCATTATTTTTGCTATTATTATTATTATGTTAAGAGACAGGATCTTGCTCTGTCACTCAGGCTGGAGTGCAGTATCATGATCCTAGCTCACTGCAGCCTTGAATCCCTGGGCTCAAGCCATCCTCTTACCTCAGCCTCCCAAAGTGGTAAGAATGCCAGGTGGGAGCCACTGTGCCCAGCTGTATTTTATGCTCTTCATTCTGGAGATACTTTTCTGCATACTGACCCATCTTTCAATCTGCTAATCCTCTTTGAGTGTGTCCAATTGTCTGTAAACTCATCTAGTGAGTTCTTGATTTCAATTATCGTATCTTTCAGTTCTTTAATATTCAACTGATTATTTCTTAAAGACCCTAGTTCTCTGATAAAATCCACTATTTTGTCTCATTTTCTTGAACATACCATTCACAGTTATTTAAAGTCCATGCCTGATAATACTAATATCTGGGTCACCTTTGAGTCTATTTCCATTGGCTATTTTTTTTTCGTTTTGTTTCTATTTATTGGTGTGTCTGGAAAAAAGTATTTTTTTAAAAAATTTAATGCCAGCTATTGTGCATGAAAAATTGAAGAGGATCTTCATGATGTGACCTTCCTCCAGAGAAGATTATCCTTTCCTGTGACAGTAGATAAAGTGAGAACATCTCACCTAAATCTAATCATGGACTGAGCTGATTCAAGTCTGGGTTGCAATTTTCGTAAGTCTCGTTCTACCTCTGGTTCACCCACCCCATTATAACCATCCACTGGTCTCAACTGAAAGCCTGGGATATTTACTAGGGCCTCTCCTTCCTACTGGGCTTTGAATTCCAATTTTTTCTTGTAAGTGCTGTGAGACTGAAGAACGCCCCACTCTGCTATTCCATTGCTTTTTCCTTCTCAGTCTCCTCTTCTACAGAGCTTAAGAAATGGCAAGTGCCTAGAGGGAAAAACTGGTACTGAGGGTCAGGCTTTCTTCTCTGTGTCTCCCGTCTCTACAGGATCCTTGTCCTGATGGCTTGGTGATCCCAAACTTCAAATTTGATGTCTCCAGCCCCATGAAACTACCTAGAGCTTGTTGGGTTTCTCAGTCTTTCACCCTGTGCCAAGAATTGGCAAATGCCTCAAGAGAAATTCATCTCTATGAACTTCTCTCTATCTGGGATCTTGATTCCTCAAGTCCTGAATGCCTTGCAGATCCCTGATACACACACACACACACACACACACACACACACACACACATAGACACACGCACACACACAATGGTGTGTATATACGTACACTGCATTTGGCTATGATAAAGTAGTTGGTAGCAGGCTGGTGGGTACCAACTACTTTATCACAGTCAGGAGCATATCTCTTTGGTTGTATCTAAAATGAGGAGTTCTCCAAGTCAATATGAACCACAAATCCTAAAACTACATTAGGGACAGATGGGAACATTACCAAAGTTGAATAAATAATACTTTATTTTATTTTATTTATGTATTTTGTTTTTGAGACAGATTCTCGCTCTGTAACCCAGGCTGGAGTGCAGTGGCACAATCTCAGCTCACTGCAAACTTTTCCTCCCGGGTTCAAGTGATTCTCTGGCCTCAGTCTCCCAAGTAGCTGGGATTACAGGTGCCATCACTCCTGGCTAATTTTTGTATTTTTAGTAGAGATGGGATTTCACCATATTGGCCATGGTGGTCTTGAACTCCTGATCTCAAGTGATCTGCCCGCTTTGGGCTCCAAATAATACTGTATAATAATGATTATAGACACCATTTTGAGAACTTTATGAAGTGCCAGCCCAACTATGTAGAGTCTCGAATCCTCCCAATAGTCATTTAAGGTAGGTTTTATTATTTTACTCATTTTACAGATAAGCCAGCTGAGACTTTGAGAGGGAAAGTCTATTGTACAAGGAACTGAAAATTCGTTCTGTTAATCACAATATACTGCCACCATTGTGGTTCCTAATTTTGTCTTCTTGGGCTCCATAGAACAAGTATGCCACTTTTCCATCCCTGGGTTACAGGGTCAAGATGTTTTAGACTACAAATAACAACAACAACAACAAAACTGACTGAAACCGGTTTAAACAATAACATTAAACAGTAAAAAAAAAAAGTCTGCGATGGGCAATTTTGATTCAGTTGTTCTGTGATACCTTTGAGAACCCAATTCTTTCTTTCTCTCTATCTTGCAGTCTCCAGAAATGTCTACTTCACTCTCACAGTCTCTTACTCACTTTGACAAGGTGGATGCCACAGTTGCAGGCATCACATCTCAACTCATGCTGGTGTGGGCTAAGGACACCTTTCCCTAAAGTCCCCAAAGAGACGTTCCCTCAAGTCTTGTTGGACAGACTTGAACCATGAGTCCACTTCAACCAATCATGGACCATTATGGGGTTTCCATAACTGATATAGATCAATCTAGTTTGATCCTTAGAGACCAAGAAAAGGTCACCTATTCCTGCGTCACTCAGATATGGAATAAGAACCTGAATAAGCCACGCTCTGCCAGTAAGGAAAAAAAGAGGAATAGAGAAAGCACTACTGAGATGTGAAGGAAATAAAAAAACAAGCTTGGAGAAATGCAGATTTAAACTACAACGAGATACTACTACACACCTATTCAAGTAGCTTTTTTAAAGAAGAAAAAGCCCTACAAATACCAAGTATTGGTGAGGACACAGAACAACTAGAACTCTCATACAGATTTGTTTGTTTGTTTTGGTCATAGAGATGGGGTCTCACTATGTTGCCCAGGCTGGTCTCAAACTCCTGGGCTCAAGTGTTCCTCCCGCCTCAGCCTCCCAAAGTGCTGAGATTCCAGGTGTAAACCACTGGAACTCTCATACATTGTTCTGGGAATGCAAAGTGGTACAGCTACTTTGGAAGATAGTTTGGCCAGTTTCTTATAAAGCTAAATGTCATTTATCATATGATCTATCAGTTCCACTCTGAGTTATCTCTACAAGAGAAATGAAATCTTATGATCATGAGGCAGGAGGAAGGACTTTATTCCAGACCAGACTGAAGACTGGCTAAAACAGGGAAAAGGAGAAAAGCACCTCTCCATAAGACATGCCCAGGGCTATGTCAGTCTACAATTAACATAACTATACCCAGAAGTTACTGCCCCTTTCCATGACAGCAACCCAGAAGTTACCACCCCTTTTCTAGAAAATTCTGAATAATCTGCTTCTTAATTTGCATGTAATTAAAATTGGGTAGAATTGCCCCTAAGCTGCTACTCTTACTGAGCTATAAAAATGCTGCCTCAATAAAGTTGTTTTCTTCTGCCACCAGCTTGCTCTTAAATTATTTCCTGAATGAAGCCAAGAAGTTTCCCGAACCAAGCCCCAGTTTGAGGCTCACTTGCCCTGGAACAGCCACACAAAAAACTGTACGTGAATGTTTATAGCAGCTGAGATGGGCATTTTCTGGGTTTTAATTCAGTTGTTCAAGGATATTCTTGAGGACCCAGTTCTTTCTTTCTCTCTGCTTCCTAATCGCTCAAAACTGGAAATAACCAAAACTGTCTTTCAGCTGGTAAATGGACAAACTGTGTACAACCATATAATGGAATCCAACTTGGCAATTAGAAGATATATTAGTCTGTTTTCTGTTGCTTATAACCAAATACCTGAAACTGAGTAATTTATAAAGAAAAGAAATTTATTTCTTCCAGTTCTGGAGGCTGAGAAGTCTAAGGTTGAGGGACTGCATCTGGTGAGGGCCTTCTTGCCGCTGGGGACTCTTTGCAGAGTCCCTAGGTGGTGCAGGGCATCGCATGGCAAGGGGGCCAAGCATGCTGGCTCACATCTGTCTTCCTCTTTCTATAAAGCTCCCAGTCACACTCCTATGATAACCCACGAAGCCATTAACTCATTGATCCATGAATGGATCAACCCACTCTTGAGGACAGAGCCCTCATGACCCAATCACCTCCTAAGGGCCCCAACTCTCAATACTGTCACATTGGGGATTAGTTTCAACATGAGTTTTGGAAGGGAAAAATATTCAAACTATAGCAGAAGGAATAAACTACTTTCATCTACAACATGGATGAATCACAAATGCATTATGCTAAGTAAAATAAGCCAGACTCAAAAGGCTCCATACTGTACGATTCCATTCTGGGAAAGAAATGACTATAGAACCAGTAAACAGATGAGTAGTTGCCAGGAGCTGGAGGTGAGAGGAGACGTTATCTACAAAAGGGCTTGGGGGAATTTTAGGAGCAGTTGAACGATTCTATATCTAGATGGTGTGGTGACTACACCAATGCATACATTTGTCAGAACTCACAGAACTGTGCAGTAAAGAGAGTGAATTTTACTTTCTGTAAATTATACCTTAATTAAAAAAATTACCAAGCCGAAAACTTAGATTTTAAAACACCAAACTCTTTCCAGATAAAGTCTATAAAAATCCATGTGAGACAATAGAGGTAAAACAAAGGAAGAAACAAAACAAACTTGGTTATGTGATGTAAGTCATAAAAATAATTTTAAAAAGTGGACATTTAGGCAACACTTACTGTGTGCCAGGCTTTGTGCCAAGCAGTTTGCTCACATTGGCTCATTTCTTCTTCATGGCAGCCCCAGAGCTAGGGAGGTAGGTTCCCATCTTACACATGAGACCAGCAAGGCATAAGGAAGTCAGGAAACTCACTCAAAGCCAGACAACTAGAAAGTATCAGAACCAAGCCTGGCAGCCACTCTCTCTGGCTCTTGCGGGTGGATCACCTGAGATCAGGAGTTCAAGACCAGCCTGGCCAATACGGTGAAACCCCATCTCTACTAAAAATACAAAAAATTAGCCAGGCATGGTGTCACGTCCCTGTAATCCTAGCTACTTGGGAGGCTGAGACAGGAGAATCACTTGAACCTGGGAGGAAGAGGTTGCAGTGAGCCAAACTCCTGGGTAACAAGAGTGAAATTCTGTTTCAAAAAAAAAAAAAAAAAAAGAGAGATACACATCTATTTTCTTAACCACAAAGCCTCCAACAAGTCACTTTCCCATGTTCAGCCTCAGTTTTGCCATCTGCGAAATGGAGCTGTTAACATTACTTTTTTATGTTTTTCGAAAAAAAGACCCTGATTGGCTTAAAACACACACACACACACAAATATGAGAGAGTTAACAGAGATGGTTTTAGGCATTTCTGGCCTCCTCTCAAGTACGGAATTTGTTTATTTAAAGTCATTTCTCTGGAGATGTTTAGCCCATTCCATGAGTACTGAGATGGATTAAAATCAGGAAAGCAGGGCAGTTTTCTGGTGACCTCATCTAGAGGGGTAAAAAAACAGCCCCAAAATGTCCCAAGATGGAGAAAAGGAGGTATTCCAGGACTCCTTAGGGTCAAGTCTTCTGTGGGTTAAAAGGAATCGTGGTTGGGTGAGACCCTGCAGCCTGAGGAAGGGTGAGATCTCTCAGAGCACGTCCACTGCATGGACTTCCAACAAGAGGCAAGGCAGGGATCAGTCTTTGGTTTGCTGAGTAAAATGTGCAGGTTTGCTGCCAGAGCTAAACTGCAGGGGCTGACAACAGAGAAGCTGATTCTGGCCCCCGCATCCTCCTCCTCACCCTCCCCAATCTGTGCTGGGCCTCTTCCCTGAATAACTGGCTGAACTGGTATTTAGAGAATAGTAATTTCCATCGGACTCAAAAGCTGGGCTGCCTGGGGCTCCTCCCGAGCCCTTGTTCTGGCCCCGACACTAGAGGCTGCTGTTTCCAACAGGGAGTCAGGTTATACTTTCTCCAGGACCGCCCGGTGGTGAGGTGAGAAGAGAGAAGGCAGCTTCCAGCTTCAGGGGCTGGAGGTGAGGTAAAGGGCAGCCTCTGGGGGCAGAGCAATTTCCTTTCACTTCTCAGCCCTGGCTGGACCACACAGAGGGGAGCAGGACAGGAAAGGGCACCTGGGCCCCCGCTCTTGCTCTGCTTTCCTTCACTGAGTGGCCTTGGATGAACTGAGTTGTAGCCCCTGTCTTGTCTGCATTTGGCATCAGCTGCAGAATAATCTTAGAATGAGGTTCCTTCCAGCTCTAGGCGCCTGGGATGCCTTTCATCGAACGTCCCAGGCCCCTTACCTGCTTGTATCTCAGCCACACTACAAGGTTGGGGGTTACAAGCCCCCCTTTAGAGATAGATAAACGGGAGCTTGGAGAGGTGCAATGACTTGCCTGAGGCCATGTAGCAACTAAACTGTTTCCTTAGGATGTGAGCTCTGTGAGAGCAAGAATTTTCATCCAAATCACTGATGTACTCAACACAAAGTGCAATGGCTTGCATATAGCAGATGTTCAATAGATACCCAGCGAGTGAATGAATGGAACGGTGGAGCTGGGATTTGGACCTGCAGCTGGGTGACTCTGAAGCTTTTGCTCTTTTTAATGCTCAACATGGTCTCCAGGTAGACCAGTTGAAAATATGTGGATTATCTTTTTTGAAAGAGGAAGGACATATAAAAATGTAGAATATGGGTTGTCTGATAGCAATCATCAGGGAAGGAGCAAAGTGAAAGCTCAGGATAATGGGGAGGCCAGTCCTGGATTTCCAGCTTGAAAAGAGAAGCGAGGTGTGAGGCTTTGTATAGGAGCTTAAAGCAAAAAGTGAAGGCTTTTCTGGAGCTCTGCTGGGTCCTGCAGTAATTGCGAGTGATTTGTCAGTGCGTAATTGCATGCAAACGTCCCCCAAAGAGCCCGCTGGCACAGGGGTGATTACCCTCGCACAGGGACCTCAGAACTTTTGTGATCTCTCATTCCCATTGATAAAATGATTTGGGAACATATGTCCCCCGGATGTGTATGTACTTGTAAACTGAACATATGTACCGTTGTCAATCCATATATTAAATACCAGTAAAGCTTCCTTTTTTTATAATTTTAGATAATAAAAAGAAAGGTAAGTAGTCATAGTTCCTTCCTGCACCCCAGTGGTTTGGCTCAGCAGCCCCTCCCTCACCAGACCAAGTTGTGCCCAGCCCCCTCCAAAGGCTGGCAGGTTCCTGGGAAGTGCACCAGCCCTGTCCCTCCTCTCCCTGGGGATCCCTGGCTGGGGACCTGGAGACCAGGCTGGGGCTGACCTTCCGCCACCTTTTGGTGGATAAACATGGCTGAGCTTGGTTCCCACCTGTGACAGGTGTTACAGTCCTCACCCAGTCCCCTGCACAAGGTCATGCTGAGACTCAGTCAGAGGCTGTGGGTGCAGTGGGGAACACACCCTGGGCACCGCCGAGATAACAGCAGCCAAGGAGGCCTTCGGATCAGCTGGCCCCGCTTCCCCTGCAGCTGCGGTTCCTCAGGTGCCGCTCCCATTTCCACAGCATTAATACAGCTATTGAGACCAGCCTGACCAACATGGTGAAACCCCGCCTCTACTTAAAAATACAAAAATTAGCCAGGCATGGTGGCACATACCTGTAATCCCAGCTGCTTGGAGGCTGAGGCAGGAGAATCACTTGAACCCGGGAGGTGGAGATTGTGGTGAGCCGAGAGCACGCCATTGCACTGCAGCCTGGGCGACAGAGCGAGACTCCATTTCAAAAAAAAAAAAAAAAAAAACAGCTAATAATAGTAGCAAACACTTACATAGCACCTCCTGTGAGTCAGGCACCAAGAACTTTACATGTATTGACTCATTTAATCTACACAGTAACCTTATCAAGAAGGTATTTTTAGTGTCACCATCCCCATTTCACAGATAAGAAAATGGAGGAATAGTTTGGGAACTCACCAGAGGCCATACAGTTTGGAGGGGATTTGAGACCAGATAGCTGGTTTCTCCATGAATTATCCTATTTCTTTTTCTTTTTCCTTTTTTAAGTTCCACGGCACATGTGCAGGATGTGCAGGTTTGTTATATCGGTAAATGTGTGCCATGGTGGTTTGCTGCACTATCAACCCATCACCTAGACATTAAGGCCAGCATGCATTAGCTCTTTCTCCTAATGTCCTCCCCCCAGCTTCTCCCCTATTTCCATTCCTCCGATTACATCTTCCTGTTATGGCCCCATCACCACTACATTTTCCCTTTGTCCACTGCTCTTGCTGCCATTCTAGTAACTGTTCTTATTACATGATTCCCTCCAACACTAGGCTTCTGTCCGAACCGTCTCGCTTTACTCTCCCTGGCCGACAGCTTTGTCTCCTCTATTATTCCTCCTCTTCCTACTGCAGTTCTTCCTCTTCACACCACCATTCCTTTTCTTATCACTATTCTGAATAGTACCTTTCCCAGATTGCTCCTCTTCCTATTACTACTTCTTCTATCCCTCCTCCTGGTAACTAATTTCCTCTCTGACTTCTCAGACCTGTTGCATTTTCTCTTACTACTTCCTCTACTCATAGGACATCCTCTGTTACTCTTCCTCCTCTTCCCTCCTGGCACCAGGGTGATTACCCTTGCACAGGGACCTCAGAAATTTTGTGATCTCTTGCTCCTATTGAAAAAATGATTGGCTTTCTTCCCTTCCGTGGGTTTCTAGAATAGCTGCAAATTCTTTGACACTTCTCCCACGAGAGGTGGGCTCTGCCTGGAATCTAGGGCTTATGACTGCTTTGATGGATCGGGGGTGCTGGGAAGCACCGGGACAGGATTTCTGAGGCTAGGTCATCCAAAGGGATGAGCTTTCACCTTGTACAGCTGGAACACTTGCCCTTAGAGCTCAGCCCCATGTAAGAAGTTTAAACCCCCTCCCCAGGCCGCCATGCTGTGAGAGAGCCCAGGCCATGTGGAGACACCGTGGGTAGGCACTGGGGCAACTGTTCTAGCTGAGACCAGCCTTTGAGCCATTCCAGCTCAGAGACCAGGCACCAGTGAGTGAAGACCCTCCAGATGATTCCAGCCCCCAGCTATTGGGTCAGCCCCAACTCTGCCCCACTCCACCCTTTGAGTCTTCCTAGTGAGTTGAAGCCCTAGACCATGTGGAGCTGAGACATATTCTTTCTGCCTTCTGTGCCCAAATTCTTACTCCTAGAGCTCACCACCGTAATAAAATGATTGTTCTGTGGCGCTTATGTTTAGAGGGGCCTGTTATGCAGCGTTAACAGGACCCCCTCTCTTCTCATGGGGAGTTCCTGGGCCAGCACACTGCCCTCCTAACTGGTCTCCTTTGCTGGGGCCTCCTTTGCCTGGCACTGGTATCTTCGCTTCTCCCATCAGCAATTCCAGCTCCGTCATCCTCAGAGCAGTGGGCATCCTAGCTGTGGAGGCCATCAATCTGAGCGCAGACAGGAGTGATTCACAATGCTGCTGCTGGGGAGGCTCACTTCCTTGTCAGAGCTCACAGCCATTAAGACAAGCTCTGGAGTCAGCACTCAGCAGACTCAGGCCTGCCTGCTGATCTGCCCCTCCCACACCCAACCTGCTGGCCCTGCACCCTACCTACTAAAGCAGTTAATAATTCAGGATGAATACAGGGCTGCAATGTGACCCATCAAGGGTCTTAGGAACATAAATAAGAGACAAGCATATCGATGGACTTTGTGGGCAGCACTATATGGGGATGCTGTGGAGCTGGGCAGATCTGGGTTCAAATGCCCATTCTGCTACTCTTGGCTGTGTGACCTTGGGCAAGACACTTAAACTGTCTGAGCCCCAGTGTCTTCATTTGTGAAATGGGGCTAATTATAACAACCTTGCAGGATTATAGGGGACCCAGGATCATTCCCTTTCTTACAAAAGTGGAACTTCTGCAGGCCAAAGTTCGAATGGCTTCGTTGACGGTATCAAGATGCCCGGGATTCCACTGCTGAATGCTCTTTTGGAACATAAGCAGCTGGCCCAGCTCTCTTTGGCCCTGTTAGGACATTATGATGATCCCTGGTTTGCAGATGGGGAGTCTGAGGTTCAAAGAGACAGGAGATTTGCCCAGAGACATACAGTTTAAACCTGGCAAACCCAAGGTTCAAGCAGAGGCTGCTTGCTTTCCTCCCAACCCTCACAGGGGTTACCATGTGTTCTGCACTGACCACCAGGGTTATATTTCACTGTGCTGTTGACTAGCAAGACCCTCTTCCTCTCTGAGCCAGAGCGGGGAGGGAGAGCATTCTGGCATGTAGGCTGTCTTGACTGGGTGGGAGGAGGCAGCCTTTCCTGAGGTATAAAGACTTTTAATATTGTAAAAATTTGTCTGTTTTAAAATTTCAACTTAGTTTTTGTGTAGATAATGCATTTCTAGGGTTCAAAATTTCAAGAGGTACAAAGGGGGATTCAATGAAAAGTGAGTCTCTCCTACCTGCCCCTGGCCTCATGAGTCCTCTTCTAGAGAGGCTAGTGTTTCCACTAGAGATAATTCCCCACAGAGCTGAGCAAATGTGGATACAGAGCTTTCCCTCTTTTCTGCATATTATAAATACTGTTCTTCACTTTGCCTTTCTCACTTAACAATGCACCTCAGAAATGGCTCCCCATTGGGACACAAAGAAGGGCCTCCTCCTTTTCAGGGCTGTGTAGTACTCCATTAGCTGGATTTGTGTGTGTGTGTGCTCGCACACACTCACCTTTTCTCCACTTATTCCCTTGGAGAAAGCAAATCTGACTTCTAAAGATAGGCGTTTCTGCTCCATCCCCAGGTGGTATATCCCCAAAGCCTCTGAGATCAGGTGAGCTCAGTGGCCTTAGCCTGGTGGAAGGAACCATTATTATCTCCATCAGTCCAGCCTTTGCCGTGGCCCAAACACAAGCCACGCCCTCTCTGAGCCTCTTAGGCCTCATCAGCAAGATAGGACCCTGAGGCCTCCTTCCCAGAGCTGAGGGCTCCTCTGGAGGGTCCTAGATCACTTGTGCCTCTTACAAGCCTGAGGCCAAGGGACACTCAAGCAATTCACTGATTTTTTTCAGTCACTTATTTACATATTCCTTCACCCATTTACTCACTTATTAATTTACTCATTGATAAAGTCACTAATTCATTCATTCACCCACTCACTTATCAACACATTTATTTAGGCCTTTAACCACTCACTTGTGCATTTCTTCCTGCCTTCATTTGCTCATTCACTCGCTCATTTATCACTCATCCACACACCTGTGTATTCACTCATGCACTGATTCATTCATTCACTCACTCATTCACACGTTCATTCATCACTAATTCGTGATGGTTAGAGTCATTTGGGTGTGAGTTGGAGAGCCCTGGGGTGGGGGAGATTGGGGACAGTGTGTGAGGCGGCCCACTGGATGTCAGGAAGGGTGCGAGACGGCTAGGGTGCCTTTGGGCTCCCCTCCAGCCGCCCTGCCCGCGCCCGCCCCCGCCGCTCCCCCGCCCCCCGCGCCCAGGAAAGCGCGCGCT